>JAPYMA010000417.1:0-23155 GCA_035041965.1 Anisakis pegreffii
ATGTATTATTGTTATTGTCACTGTATTGTCAAATGTTGCAAAGTTTAGGTCATTTAAAACAATTTGATATTAAAGGAAAAATATTGTAAACTCTGACTCAGATTATTACCTATTGAATTTAGCTTTCTATTTATTCGTTAATGTTCTGAATTAACTGAATTGTACATTACATGTGATGTATATATTCATGTATATTGCCACAAATTATCATGTATGCTTTCATTATTTATTAATTTATTTATTTATTCATTTTGCACATTCATTGTTATTGTGAATATTGTAAACCTTTTTATACGGGATGTGGGTAGGGCGAAGGAGGGATGCGGCACGTAACGACCCGCTTAACTCCGGAGCCAGAGGTAGGGAATTGGACTGGCTATAGATATGGCCCATCCCACCTGATGGAAATTTTTTCAGTTTGTGCACCCCACCATTACCCCCCCCCCTCCCCAATGTGGACTCCATTACGTGAATCTGTGTTGGACTCTAGCATAGATATGAGACTAGCGCAATTGCTGATGTGTAATGAGGTAGCTGTTCCAGCTTAACTTAATTTGATTAAACATAGTCACAACTTCGACTTGACTTAGCTTCACTGAGACTGTATTATAAGCTGAATGAGCCAAAATTTTGAAATGACTTGACTCGAAATTCATTAGGGCTTCGACTTTGCTTAATCAAGTGTTAGTTCAACATTACTGTGGGTCATATTAGCATGCGATTTAGAGGAATACTTAGCTGTCCATGGACAACCTGACGCAGTACCCTAGTCATGTCATGGCTGAGAAAAAGCTCTCGAAATTGGTCTCTCCTTATATGTAGAAGTGTCATATCAGAAAATATGTAGTTTCTTGCGAGAAGAGTTGTGACTGGGGTTGGTAATAGTTGCACTGGCATATGAAACAAGAGAACTATCCCTATAAAACTGAGTTTCATGAACGTAGGGTATGAATTGCCTCATGAAGTTAGCGATAGGTCTGGAAAGTTCGCCTGGACCGCTCACCTGTAGAGTCGAGTTGCTGAATGGTGACTCGTCTTCCTCATAGTGCTGTTTGATAACAGCTGGAATAAAGTTCCAATGTTATCAAATGTGTTATGAGGAGATATCTCTCAGGTGTTTGTGGTTACTCGCCGAAGCTTATCTATTAGGTAGTGTCATGGTGGCATTTCATACACTTCTATGATGACATCCTTATCTCCCATGCCAGTGCAGTTATTGTCTGTCATTAGTGCTAGTAAGGTACTTGATAACTTTGAGAAATCAATTCAAATGAGAGGAGAGGTATTATAGATTCTTCAGTTTTGTTTTGATAGCTTCACTGGCATATGAAAGGAAGAGAAATATCCCTATAAAACTGAGTTTCATGAACGTAGGGTATGAATCGCCTCATGAAGTTAGCGGTAGATCTGGAAAGTTCGCCTGGACCGCTCACCTGTAGAGTCGAGTTGCTGAATGGTGACTCGTCTTCCTCGTAGTGCTGTTTGATAACAGCTGGAATAAAGTTCCAATGTTATCAAACGTGTTATGAGGAGATATCTCTCAGGTGTTTGTGGTTACTCGCCGAAGCTTATCTATTAGCTAGTGTCATGGTGGCATTTCATACACTTCTATGATGCAATCGTTATTTCCCTTGCCAGTGCAGTTATTGTCTGTCATTAGTGCTAATAAGGCGCTTGATAAGTTTGAGAAATCCATTTAAATGGGATGTGAAGCATTGTGGGTTCTCCAGTTTGTTAACGAGAAAATGTTTGAATATCATCAAATTTTAAAGTCATCGCCTCTGTTCGTAATAGTTGACTTGAACTGGATGACTGCGGTTTGGGCTGCGCATAGAGGTTAGAACTTTTTGTTGACCGCTAACATAAGGTATTCTCAGGCTTGGAATGAGTTGATATGTGTGTCCTCAATAAGGTGTTTCTGAGACAGCATTTTTGGGGTTATGTTGTGAAATTTTCTCATAGTTCATAATTTGAGCACTCAGATGATAAGTTGGGGAATAGATAGGCAGGTAGCATTCCCCGGACTGATCTCATACCTTGTGTAGACGGAGACAAGGCCTGAATCAAGCTTCACTTATCAATATCTTGACTTGACTTCAAACTTATTTTGAGTTGAGCGAAAACGATTGCAGCTCGCTTGATTCTGTTTCTTTCAGAATGTGTTCATGTTGTTTTGTTTCGGATTGTCCGTTCGAATTTATGCATTGAAATCCCGTGTTCATGTAAGTATTTGTTTGATTGTTCTGTTGGTGTTGCCGTTGTGTATACATACATGAGCATGAAATATATATGGGCATTGAATATACAGGCATGAAATATGTTAATTTGATGATGTTAATTGTTGTTTATGACAACTTGTTTGATTGTCCCGCTGCCATGATTATTTCTTGTTTCCTGTGATGATTATTTCGTGTTTTCGTGCCTTCATCACTTTGTTCATCCTGCCGTTGTTCATTACCGTGTTCTTTATGCTGTCGCACCAGGCACAATGAGGGGAAGTATTGCTAGGCATGATTTAGTGGCAGTCCATGATTGAGACAGAATCGCAAAATGCCTAGAGCACCCTGCACAAATTATCCGCGTGCAATTGGACGTCACATGATAAGGACAGGCTCAAGTTTGAAGCTCTTGCCTGGACGTAAGCTCATAACTTTGCTGAGATTTGGATAAATTTGAAAATATGAATGGTGCGTGGCACGACAGCTGTATTAAATGTTTTTCCACGTGTTACCACACGTTACACCGAAATCGCCTGAAAGGATCAACGAGTCGTCAGGATCTGTCGAGTTTAGGATTGTTATGGCAGCAACTGTTGCAGTTTTGTGACGATAAGTTTGAGTGGATTCAAGTACAGTGTAGGTTCTAGGATTGTTTACATCGCAGTTGGAGACTAAGAACTTGAAATTCAAAGGCTTCTTGAAGTAATGATGTGGGAAGGCATTCAGAAGGTTTACTAATGCAAAACGGTGTTAGTGATTCAGCAAAATGTAACTGAAATGAGTAATCATGAATTGAGGAACATCTCATGGGAAGATCGCACACATAACATAAGCATAGTGAGACAGTTGTCGAGCAATGAATTAGCTTCTTTCGAAGAGCATGATGATATGACAAAAGAACAAGAATTTTCGAATAAGGTGATAGATCCTCTCGGAAGGAGACGGAGTTTATGAAAGACATTTAATCATTTAGCATAGGATAGGAATTGCAAAGCAAGTAGGGCATTCGTGGTATGGCGTGTAATGCATGCTGGCGTAAATCCTACGATGACGTCAGTAGGTTATAATGAGCGTCACTGTTTGAGATTTAGTAATATGCACAGAAAAGGTTGCTGGCTGTGACTTATGTTCAATTTTTTTCTTCTGTGGAGAGCATGCAACTTCGGAAAAACCCTCTGCATTTCCCTCCGACAGTCGTGAGTCATGCTTCGTATCGAAATCTTCAATAGTATTCAGTCAGCGCTTCTGAATGTTCGTGCATGCTCTTCTTTCCTACTATCTGAGTGAGGATATTCGTGAATAACCACGCAAGGACGGTGGCAACTGTAATGGTAAGTGCTCAAGTACATGGTAAATGTAACGGTAATGTACATGGCAACTGTAATGGTAAATGTACATGCATGCTCCTGTTTCCAACTGTAATGCTCAAGCTGAACGTCATTTCATTCACTTCTCTAGTAGAAGCTTTTGGAATCTCAGGTCACTCCACCCAGCGGTCAGCAGAAACACATAATTTCTCGACAATGCGGATTTTGAAATCGTAATAGATATGTATGGTCAGGGTTTTGTGAAGTTTCTAATGAGATGATTTTTTGCGATAAGATAGGTACCAATCGGTTCAGCTTGACGAGTGTACAAAGAAAAGTATAGAATTATGGCTGCGTGAGATAAGTGAGGTCAGAAAAACCCTCCAAAAGAACAGTGGAACACAATGTTGTAATTGTTTCGTTTTTTTGGTTTTTTTCTGAGAAATTGGACGGAAGAATTCGCTATGATGGTGCTTAGAAATCGGGTAGTGACACATTTTGCGATCAGAACCCAAGAATGGCAACAACTAGTGAGTTTATTCATATTTCACTGCGTGCAGTGCCTCATTCCAACTCGATTGATGCCAAATTTGTGATAGTTTAAAAAATAAATCCATTGGTCAAAAATTCTGAAGTGACGATTTTCGCGGTTTTTAAGTTTCTGTTTGTGGATCGGAGTTCTCCTTGTGATATTGTTGTTCAGACAGCCAAAGCCATTTTAAAACCGTTCTGAGCGTCTCAAAATGTTTATCCCAAGCTGAGATATGATATGTCGAAATTGCGGATTTTGAGATAGTAAAGGGTTATTAGGTAAGGATTTTTGTGAGATTTTTAGCGAAGTTTTTTGCTCCTTTTTCGATAATTTTGATATTTTATTTCCATGTAGCACCACACAAGTTATTACTATTCATCTTTATTTATTAAAAATCTTTCATAACACTCATTTACATCATTACTGTCTATAACATTACTTTCATAATATACTGTAACATTTTTTCAAATGCATAATAACCATCACGAATTATTTCAAATTAAATATACACGATTTAAACCCACAACAATAAAAAATACCAATGAGCATTGCATGAAAACATGATAGTATTATGAAAAATCTGTAAACAAAAGCAAACATCACTGAAAATAAAACAAAAGGTAATGGAACATAATGATACTTCATAATGAATGTAAGTCGAAGTAATTACAATTTGATTCAATTGAAAGAAAGAAATAAAGAAAGATTAAATTATACTAATCGAGAGATCTGCGATTACCTTCTGTGCTTGTAGAGAATTCAATTCTCTTTCCAATTGACTACTTGGCATTGACCGATCAAATCTCTGTTCCGACACTTTTTCCACTTCAATTGATCACATCACTTTTATTTGATTGAAACTTCCCTGGTTAAACTTTTACTTCTCCATAAATGAGCCAATTCTTGTAGCCAGTCTTTGTCTGAACGTGGAAAATTTATTTCTCTTCCCAATGACACCTCATGTACACATTCAGATCAGGTGTAGCCTTGAAATACGTCAAATTCCTGTGCCTTATCGATGAATTAATTCGCCCTATTGGATCTCTTTTTCTCTGTGCTCTACCTGACCGCGTCGCTTCAATGGTGCAATTTGGCTTCTGTTACCAACCCCGATGACGAGGCACGCATTGCCATAGACGTTCGCAGTGCAAATTAGACCCGGTAACGTTGCAAGTTGTAGCGTGCGGGGTATTCGAAAAATAGAAAGAACAAAAATGTCGTATTTATACGACAATTAACATCGTTTGATGGCTTGCGCCGAACTAATCGAGATAGGTTCATTTGAATATAGGAACTGCATGAATTGAATTTCATCGAGTCAGCAAAGAAAGATTGCTGTGATTACAGTACTGTTTTCATCATACTGTGTGACGGATTTTGGACAATTATTAGACAGTAATAACAATGATTTTCTCGTTGGCTTTGGTTATTGTTTTACTTTTTATTTGTTTATATTTGTTATTTGGTTTTATATTTATATTTGTTATATTGTTATTGGTTATATTTTTACTTTTTTACTTGTTACTTGGTCATCGAGTGGTTGTTTTGTAGATCGCTTTGAGCGATCAGCGGAACATTTATTTTATTAGAGTTATGATTATTTATTGGACTGGTATTTGGTTATTATGCAAAGTATTCACGGCAACTAATTAATCATTTGGTTGTAATCGGGTGGCCTGCTCGTCTAGCCAGCGGGGTGGCGTCAATAAAGGCTAAAACAGTGCGAACGGAAACGCGAGCATTGTGGCCAGCAGCGTTACAAACGTTTGATAGCCTGGCCAATCCAGGTAATCCAGGTAATCCAGGTAATAACAATGATACTAACAGTAGTGACACAACAGGAAATATCCTTATCCAAAATTAAAGAATAAGGAAATAGAAAACTGCTTCACGCAGTAAAAAGGAGTTTCAAAAGTTCAACAAAACAACGAATTTGAAACGGAATGAATCAGTGATATCAATCATAATAACAATGGTAATAAAGATGCTGTTGGTGATAGAAATAACAATAAAACTGACAAAACTGTAATTTGAACACCAAAAATATTAATAATACGAAACAATTGATGATATCCAACGCTAGAAATCTTAATTCTGATTAGAATATGCTGGAAATATATTCCAATGAGTGCATTTCAAAGGATGATATTAAATAATCAAATGTTACGAAAATCAGTTTGAAGACTTGATAACAATGCTGTTTCAACTGATTTGTTTCAATCAATTTTTACAGACAGAAAATGACTCTCATTCAATAAAAACTTAATCTTTGCTTATATGTGTCAGTCACAAGTAGTGCTTGCAGTAAGTAAAACATGGCATTTTCTATAACTCCAGTAACATATCCACCTCGCATTACACATCAATTATTCCTCATATCCATTGATATTTGTTGTATCCTATCTCAGTGGTAGTCAACATAATATTGCCATCTCGGCTTTCATTCTTCAGAAAGCAGTGTGCAAAAATTTCGCAATGTCACAACTCTTACTTTATCACTGTTGCTTTTTCTTTCGTTTACGATCACCCCTGAATTCTAATCCCGGGACTGAAAGGTGGCCGGAAATTTGCAAATACTAAAAGAGAACGACTGGTGCAATACGGTAATTCAAGTGTCTGCAGGGTAGCTTCCACCGCATTGCGAACTGTAAACGAACGTCATTTCTGATCCCGCCCATTTACGAAGTCTCATGTAATTGCTAGAAGTGATCGGTCTTTGTTTTACACCCGCGTGTGTCTATTGAGAAGTAGTGCATGGATAAATGTAATCTCCATAAATTCAGTTGAGGCACGAGGGAGCTGATGTGCGAGACCACCACATTTTCGATTAGATTCGAGGGAGTTGATGTGATAAAACTCGAGTTGACCATTTGTGTCAGAATGGAGTTAAACCACTTCATGATATTCGGAGTAGTGTTTTTTTTTGCATTCGGGTGTATACTTAGGGTACTTTTACTGATAACGAGCGCCACCGCGCCATCACAGATGCTCATGTGCTCTTGTGCTTCACACATAAGTGGTAGCCTATACGTTAGCTTCATCACTGGGCTAGTCTAACTCCAGATTTGACTTCGAATTACACAGCTTCACGCGGGACAAAGCGATAGTCTAAGCGCATGCGCCCTGTGGTGCCCGTTATCAGCAAAAGTGGCCTAGTTTGTTTTGGCTATTTTATCATCTAGGAACTGTTCAGAGCATTTGAGGCATGTTTCGTAATGTTCTTCCTCACTTTTTTACGCTACATCATTCTGTTATTGCAGCTGGAGATGGCGGAATTCGATTTAACAAAGCGAATGGTGCCCTTCTTTGACCTGCATTTGGTTATCCCTCTGCTGGAATTCATCGAGCCTCGTGATGTTGGTATCTTTATGCATTTTATGCTATTTTGTAATGTATTTTCAAAATGACGTCCATTTGCACTTATTGTTGTACGTGAAGAAAACAGAACTCAAGTTCAAAGAATGAAGTTTCATCCAAAATTATTACATTAATAGTTCCATAGTGCTTCATAATGTTTAGATCTATGATCACGATTCGTTAGTGGAAATGCACCGTAAAGTGTTACTCAAAACGAATATGATCGACAGTGTAATCGAGACATATCCACCAGGCAAGGTTCCCAAAGAATTGGAACTCCGCAAAGCAGAAATTCTTAGTCAGGTTCGTGTTTCTAAACTATCTGCATCGTCTTCTAATCGAACAGTGTGATGTTCTGAAGGATATCAAACGCTTTCTGATTTAAAAAATGACCTAGCTGAATTTTTCGATAAACTCTAGTCGGCATGCATGGAGTGATGCTTTGTGTTTCTGAATTCCTTTCAACTAACATGGTTTGAATTACTGGAATGAATACTACCAATATAGTAGTAGTAACTGATTACAGCGGGAGAAATTAAAAACGAAAGTGGATCCAGTGGTTGAAATTCTCGAATCGGAGCCCGTCAAAGCAATGATGGATGCTAGAGACGGAAATTCAAGGCTTCTGGAATATGTCTCTACAAATCACGGCGTAAGTCATTTTCAGCAGTTTGGATTCAGTTGATCATCTGACTTATCCAGTGTTCCGGAGTAAACGAATCCTGGAGTTTTTACTTTTACTGACAGCGTTGTTTGCAGTTCACGGAGGAAATGTTGGAGTCTCTTTTTCGCTACGCTAAATTTCAATATGAATGTGGCAATTATTCAGCGGCTGCGCTGTGCCTTTATTATTATCGGAGTCTGGTGCCACAACAGAATCCAAATTATTTAAATGCCCTATATGGAAAACTAGCATCCGAGATACTTCTGCAGGTTATTATTTCGTTGTTTCATTACTTTTTATCCAATTTAAATACTATTCGGTAATATTGTTCGATGTTTATTGAGGTGTCAAATTATTTGATGTATGTCAGCTCTAACTTAGGAATGGACACATGCAAAAGATGACTTAACCAAATTACGGGCATACGTTGATTTCAATCCGTTTGATACCGAATTGGAATCTGTTCAACAACGTGCATGGCTGATGCATTGGGCATTATTCGTCTATTTCAACTTTCCAAAAGGTCGTGACGAAATTATTGAAATGTGTCTCAATCAACAGTCCTATCTCAACACAATTCAGGCAATTTTTGGTTTCTTCTTTTCTCTCCTCACGTGTTTCTGTTATCAAATGAAGAAAATGCGGGCAAATTTTTCAGCAAAAGTCAATGAATTTATAAACTATGCCATCGTCTTCTAGGTTGCTTAACTAAGACACTCAAAATTCTTACCTGAAAGTAACGTTAAAAAATTTATTTTACGAATTTTTTGCTTGAACTGAAAAAGATCTGACCGCATCCAATTATTATGAAGTGAAATTATAAGAATTTTTCAAAATTTCAGATCGCTTGTCCTCATCTGTTACGTTATTTAGCGGTTGCCGTAGTAACAAGTAAAAATAAACAGAAGAATAGCTTGAAGGATCTCATTCGAGTTATCGATATCGTGAGTGGTTAATTTTTATTTTGCTGCTCACTTCTAAATTATCATGAGAAGCTGAATTATTTGAGAGGTTGTACCGTTAGCAAGTAGTGAATAACATTGGGATGAGAATTAGAAGGTGAAGTCATTGATACGTACGTCCGATGATGTTCATCGTTTATCATAATTTCAAGGTCACTACTCAAGTCATCGGGACTTATAAGTTTTGATCGACCAACTTCCGTTTTTGCTGCACCAACAATGCACGTTGCAATAGACCACCCATAGTGGATGGAAGGAAAAAATATTACAGAAATGACATCTGTAAATTTGGTGGATGACAGAAAGAAATTTCATCGATATTTAGCAACATTTGGAATACCATGCATTTACTAAGGCCTTTATACAGCGTAGCTTCAAGGGTGTGTTTTCCATCAGCAAAGTTCACGAAGCTAGCAGTACGTCGAGCATCAAGTGAAAAGTAAACGGCTTATGTCGATTTACTTTCCCTTTTCCTACTCACTGCTGATTTCTTCTATGATTTTTCCCTGAAAATGTTGTTATCAGTCAAACGAATGAACGTTTCAGGAACGTCATAACTACGAAGATCCAGTAACAGATTTTCTGACATGTCTTTACGTGAAATATGATTTTGATGAAGCACAAAAGAAGTTGAAACAGTGCGAAGAGGTTGATTGGTTCATTTCATTTGTGCTTTTTGATGTGTAACTATCTATTCATACTCATTATCCTATCGGATGAATGAATGCGTTATTGGTTATAATATATGTGTTCTAGGTGCTGTCGAATGATTTCTTCTTAACTGCATGCTTGGAGGATTTCCGTGAGAGTGCACGTCTTCTGATATTTGAGATGTTCTGTCGCATTCACCAGTGCATATCACTCGAGATGTTAGCTGAAAGACTTAATATGCAACAGGTGGTAGTTCATTTTGAACAGTGTTCAGTAAAAATGTTTCCTACTCTCCCAAGAGATCAATTCAGATTCGTGGATTAACTTCGACCATCCAATATTTTTTCTGTTGTATCATTTTCTTGTGAATGCAAATTTTCGTTTGATTCTTGTATCGATGGGTAATTCTATATTATTCAAGGTTGAAGCGGAAAGGTGGATTGTTGATTTGATTAGAAATTATCGTATTGAAGGTGCAAAAATTGACTCGAAACTAGGACAGGTAAATGTTTGTCATTTTTCAAACGGTTTTTGTGCTATTAGTTGTCGTTATGATCCAAGGGTCCATGGCAACGATTTATTGGTTTAGAATTTTAAAGATTGCATTCATTTCTATAATTTTCGAAAACGGTTTCAGGTTGTTATGGGAGCAACGTCAAGCTCTACACACGAACAAGTAATGGAAAATACGAAAAGATTAACTTTCCGATCACAGCAGGCTGCTCTACAGTTAGAAAAAGTTAAACTTGATAGGAAGGTCCGTTTTGTTTTTTATCTTTTCTTTTTACAGACTTTTTGGTATGAAATTTGATGAAATTTTGATTAACTGGCTTTGACAATGTGTTTTATTAATTATCATTACCTAACTGTTGAGATTCAATCTATTTTGAGAGCTTTTCTAGAGTAATTCAGGGTACTTGGAAGGCTGATTTGGTCTGATAGTGATTGCTGTAATTCGAACGTGGCTCAGTACGTTTCTTGTTCGAAATACTTTGTTGATTCAATAGTATCAGCGATGATCATCTCATAATCTTTTTATTTTAGTAACCTACCTTCAAGAGTACGTTCAATGTTGAAATTTTATAAGTTTTTTTGTTTGGGTTTGGTTTATTTCGTTTTTTTTTGGTTCAGTTTGCCTGTTCCTGATTTTGATACCGACTTATGTTAATCTAATTTTTTTTCATTTGTGTTTTGTGCTGTTATTTTTCAGTTTTATTCTCATTGAACTTCATGTTGAATGTTTCTAGGAAGGGTGAAATTATTTGAATAGGAAAGTAACCTAATGTATTTCATGCGCTTGAAGTTGGAATGAACTTAGTCATAGCCAAGCAAGGTTTGGGGCTAAGCACTGACTATCCAGTTATTTTTATTAATGAACTATGAAAAAATATTTCACCAATCGTAGTGGTCGCAAAACTTTCTGAAGATATTTGGTGACAAATTCGTAGTATAAATCTCATTTGAAAATTCAACTTCTAAAGTTGTTTCTAATCTGGCAAAGAATAATTATTACATTTGATTTTCAACCAATACAATGATGATGTTGTGATCCTTCTCATCGTTTTTTTTCACCTCTCTATAAATTTTCATGTTTCTTTGGATATTATTGTGTTTGTTTAAATTTTCAGTTTTCATTTTGTTTTGAATATTGTTATTAAATGGAATTATTCGAATTGTTGTTTTAAATTGACTTTGATCTTTCTGTGCTCTTCATCGTGTGCAATGAAGAACGTAAAGAATTTATTCGATCTAAGATCATTTTATTATTGAGAAACTTTTATTGATAATTCTTATGGAATGGAATGAAAAACATTGAGTGAAATATCAACACCAAAAAGGAAAAGAAATGCGCATCGACATTTAAAGACTCACAGTTGATTGCTCTTATAAAACGAACAGATGGTATATTTACAGAACGAAATACATTCGAAATGTTCTTTTCCTACCAAGAAATAAAGCGCAATAAATGATAGTGAAGGTGAATTGTAAAAAACAAATCAATAAGCAAAAAAGAAAATGACTGACTGATTGTTAACTTCATCAATTGGTTATATAATGTTTCAAAAGTGAATTGGAATGGCTTAGAAGTGAACTTATTTCGCATACGTATATGCAATGCATTCAAAAGCATAAAAATAAAACAACATTGCACCAAATCATTTTTCACAAACAAGCAAACGATCAAATGGTAAATAAAAGTTTTTAAAAATATGACAACAAATTCAAACGATAATCATAAAATTGAAACTGATCCGAGTTGATAATGCTGAATGAATGAAATCTTAATGGGCTGAGGGAATCAATCTTATTTACAGTTGTAATCATGTCCTTCAAGCCTCTATCTCTTTTTCATTAACGTGATCAACTTTCCTTGTTAAGCGTTTTTTTTGCACTTAGATGGATCTCATTATCGGTTGAATTTTAGCAATCATTGAAAAATAATATAGGTCAATGAACGACTTTTATATTTTGCAGATCATTATTCAACAGTATTGTTACATAATCACGAAAACAAATCAGCACAAAAACAAATAAAGTTTCCAGCACAACCACCTAAACAGAGAGATGTGTGTGCATGTGTGATAGCGATATTAAACCATTCTGCAAGCCCACATTCTTCTTACGATTATCAAATATTTACTCATATCTTATTTCGTAGCTATGATTATTCAATTATAATATCGCAATCACAATATATTAATATCACTAAAACAACAAATAGCAAAATTATGAATGAAGAAAGACTTCGTTGATGAAATGAATATATTTGGCATAAGGAGGAGAGTAGATCTCTCCGATAAGTAGGCAAGTACATAGCATCTGAAGTTAATTACATGAGCACCAGATTGTACGTTTGGGATTAATTATGATGAGTATTAATTGTTTTTCGACGTGAATGATGACGATCGTGATTCGCCGTAGACGCCAACCGTTATTCGGGCATGCCTTATCAATTGATCTGCTATTAGGAGATGTTCAACAGAAATTAGGTTCCACATTGTAATTATGGATTATATATTCACCGTTAGATTAAGGTAGCTAGATGAGATGAGGTGAAAACTGTGGAGGGGATAATTTTTTCTCGAGATGAGAGCAGCAATGATTATGACTTTTGAAATCTCGACGAGATTTGACTATCTGAGCTTTTGCAATAAGAACACTCAAGCAGTCGGCGTGAAAAGTTCTTTGTAGAGTTCGGGCAGAGTGCCTCTATCAGCAGCTTGTGGATATGTGATAGTCAGTTGGCCAAGTAATCGAATATGCTCCTGAGCTAAGGCACGTAATCGTACAATTAAATCACACAACGTCTGCATTGATGGTCCTGCATCGGCCATCTGAAATTATACGGAATCGATTGCTGACTGATTGATTGATTGATCTGATTAATTAAGTAAATTGAAATTCAATCGAATTCAGTCAACAAATCATCAGGCACAACCATAAAGTTACTTGAAATTGTTGATCTATAATTAACGAACCCTCGAAGCAATCTGTTGCTGTAGACAATTCCTTAATTGTTCACTAATATATTGACCAGATGAGGATCGTTCGAGCAGAATCCATGCTGATAAAAGGGCTGTTTCCGTGGAAGTTAAATGGAGCTGTGCAAATTCATGCACACATGCATGCATCTGTAATGAATTGTCGAAATGTAATCGCATATTCTAATTCCGATGGAATGTTACAAATTTCTCAGTTTACACCCCTGCAGTAGACATATGTAGTGAACACGTTCACTTCCTGATTTGTTTCGAAACTACTCACTTACAGGTAGTGGAATCCATTGAATGATCTTCACTGAGTGTTCGCATTGCATGAGGCAAAAACTAACATTTGGTTTTTCATGGTTTTCACTACTAAGGGAACGACAAGATCAAGTAGAAGAATTATAAAAAATGACAGTTGCTCAAGCTGATCATGAATTTTCTTTTTGGATTCTGCTGATCGCATTTCTATAGATAGCTTTAACATGTGACAACATTACAGTTAAAAATTTTGTTCATGAACGCGTCGTCTTGGCAAGATGGATAATGTGTCAAACAAAAGTAGATGGAGTTTGATTCACCTATTAACGTTCGTAATTTCTTTCGTGTGATTCAACTTTCATAGGGTATATTTCTAATTCCCGAATCATTTCTTTCATCTGTACTTTCATTTTGGCTATTTTGCTCTGCATTTTCATTGCATGCGATACACCTGATTAGCACCTCATCGGTTTATACCGATACTTGCTCATTTTGCTCGATCAATGTTGCAGATGTGATATTAACACAATGAATTTCAAAGCGTGCTTCACGCGTAGTAACACCAAGAGAAATTTTTGAAAAAGTCATTAAAGAACTTTTGCTGTAAGAAATGAACCGGCAAACTGAAGCTGTCAATACCATATGAATACTCATCCACAAGAAAAAACCATGAAAATATTAGAGTCTAAATCAACTCTTTCTTGATAATCAGAATCAATTCTATCCATTTCTAGTTTAACACGTAATCCACTGCACCAGGATCATCTCAATTCTTTGGTTTTACGAAGCAGCAACGTTACACTACAAATTTCAAAAAAAAAGCTTACTAAGGTTCTAAAATGTGTCAATGATCAGCATGCGGAGCTTCATGATTGAGCATAAAACTCGATCCGATTCATTTTTTTGTGTCATTCCCTTGCATGTGAATGATGGTTAACGAAAGGACTGGACGAATTCAAATGAAAAACGAACACCAATGATGAACTGCATTTCGGCTGGATCACTGGATTGTAATATACTGGCTGGAATAACTTCCGAATCAACTACAAGTGATGCAGTTTCGATACTGTAATGTTGGGCAATAACAATAGTGGCCAACTCGAAAACACCACTTTTAAGCAATGAAATTTGCTCTTCTTGGCTCAACTGCATGAAGCCATCAACCATCTTGGCGAATTCAATAATACTTTGAATCACTCGGGTTAATTCATGTGCAAACCGTTTCCAGCCTTCTAATCGGTCCTGAAATCAAAAAAGTGTCTTCATTAAGCTGAATGTAATCTATTGCTGCTGCAGCTGCTTCTGTTCGTTTGGCTACTTGTTTGACACATCAAAATGTTTGGAGGTGTTATTTAGAAACATTTGCAGTGTCATTTGATTTCATCCGATCGCTTTATATAATCGTTTGATTATCTCTTGAAACTCATCTGCATACCCTCATTAAGATTTTTGGTTATTTTGCTATTTGATTTGTGTTGTGTTATTCTGTGCATTTCATGCCATACAATTTGTTGAATAATAGCGACAATAATAATAGTAATAATAATAGTAATATTAATAATAATAGTAATAATAATAATAATAATAATAATAATAATAACAATAACAATAATAATATAAAAGATGATGATGAGCAAATTACAAGAATACAGGGAGATGTATAGAATAGTGGATGGACGGATGATGCAAACGAAAACGATTATGATGATGGGTTGGTTAGTTGTATGGAGGATGAAGGACATCGGCAGGGTTCATGACCGAATGCGCGTACCGGTCTGCGGAAGGTGCTTACTGCTGATTTGTGATCAATCAGTTCGACAAACACACAGGTAGATTTGATGTTCATCGTCATATTATATAATAAATTGTGCATAATAATGATGATGATAATAATAACAATCGGTGATGCAAACAACATAATATAATCAACTTATTATTTTAAATACTTCTACTTATCCACGCATCTCATCGTCAGCACATCAACCACCCAGTCAACCTATCGATTAATAACTGAATCGCCAATCGCCGATACACTCCCGCCCGAAAGTGTACTTGAATAACCGAACGACCACTACACACAAAACTGCTAGCGTAGTGATCAAATTGAATTTCTATTTTTTTTTCAAATGACACAAGCAGATTCATGCATCAACAAGCGAGTTATATCAATCCATTTTCACTGCTGTCTCATACTTCACTCATATCCTAACGCGTTCACGCCTCTACCAGAAAAAAAGACTATAATATAACTCCTTAATGAATTTTATGTCCGCTTATTTTATAGACGTTGTAATAAACAAGCAGTAATGGTAGTGCTTAATGACAGCATCAGCAATTGGAAATAAAAATTCAGTTTGATTTGCAATTCATGAATGGATTTAGTCGTTAGAATATAAATTGCTGATCAATAAAATCTTTGAATGAATATCACATTTTGTTGAGAATAATCATTTTAAGCAATATAATCTGATAGACGTAAATGCTAATTTATTAATGCAGTCAGCCATATTGTTACAATGCATTTATGCAAACTTTTTCATCCTCATCCATCAGAACAAGTGATCTTAGGTCTCAGCTGATTTTTGAAAGAGGAAGACACTTAAACATACACAAACACAAAGATTCTAATTAAGCACAGAGACGACGAGAAGGAATTTTGGTGACGATGCGTGCGATTGTATGCATGCAATAACAACACATTTTTGACGCAATGCGCGATTGATTCACTGCACTATTGATGTCTGATGAACTTCGAACATGTGATCTTAGTTGAAGATACGCTACTGTTTCAAAAACAAGCTTTTTGATGCATTCTCATGTCAAAACACAACTGATACTAGTTGATTAAAATCAAATGAACAACTAACCATATTGTGATAACGTTGCTCTGAATATGAATCCATGAGACGCGCAGTGTTGCTCTCACGAGCCCGTAACGTGGCGTTATGTGCCGAATCGAAAGCACTCGTTATGCTCGTAATAAGATCTTCATCCGGCTGGGTAGCACCCAAATTCGTTCGAGGATAACCTCCGTTCGGCGCTGGCACAGCAGCCTTGAATGTAATATTAAGTCCTTTCAAAAACTGAATATAATTCGTCTTTAAATGGCACAACCTCGAAGCAATCGAACACTTGCCTGTCAATCGATGATCGACCTTTTAATGATCATCTGGCTAATTTCATTCAACTCTATTTGTAAATTGATCAAAACTACGTCGATACGTTTGTGCGGATCGATTGATGAGGATTAATTTGATTCGACATTATTTCCTTTATTGACTTATTTCAAATCAATTGACCGTTCTGTTGAGTCTGTAGAAATCTGTTAGTGTGTCTGCAGTTCTGGATTTCAGAAACACAAAAGGTTGAAGATTTAAAGTCAGTTCTAAGAACAAGTCGAGAAAGAAAGAAACCTGTTGCGCAATCGAATATCCTTGTCCCTGAACCGAGGGATAGCTCACAGGTGCGGCCGCTGCATAACCAGCCGTATTCGCATACGTACTCGCCGCATACACCGACTCATAACCGTTTGTATACGCCGCATGCCCTGGAGGCGAATACTCACCGTATGGACTGTACGCTATACCATTCACCTCAGCCATTTGTTTGTGCATTCGAACCTGAATGCCATTTCGATAAACAACGGCACTTTGTCACTGCACTTATAAATGCACCGCAGTTTTATCCGTTTCTTTTGATTCTCTACCATAAAACTCTAATGATACAGAACAACGTTGAAAAACGACCAACTGCACTTAACACACTCGTAATTGTCAACACCAGCAAATTGACCATGCAATTTCAATAGTAATGAGGTGTTCTTGAAGTTAAGAAATTATTTCAAGAAAGTGATATATATGCTCGTCAAAGAAGAACTTCACTGAACGAGTAAATAACTGAATTAATGAGTGTTGTGGCATTTAGTAATTTATCTTGGAAGTGATGCTCTCTTACCTCATCTTCAACCTTTTCACGTTGCTTCTTGCTCATACGACCGAATTTGACCGCATCTCGACTCATCCCCAGTTCAAGGCATTTCTTCAAACGACAAAACTGACATCGATTGCGATTAACACGATCAACCGTACAATTCTTCTGACGTGGACATTGGTAGTTGACAACCGATGATTGACTGCGTCGGAAGAAACCCTTTAGAAAGAAGAAGAGAGGTTAACTATAATACTGAATAATCAATCAAAATCATAAATCACCTATTTTGTTGTTTTTGCTCACATAATGAAACTAAACACTCATTTAATTTGTTATTTATTTTTATACATATTTCATCTTTTACTACCTACGCATTTCGATCAGCATTTTTTTAGCATTAAAACTAAGTTAATGTATACCAGCCAGTCCAGCTGGCATCATCTGCTATTTGCACTGCTTTTTACCGTATCCGTCATCAATTGCAGTCTCTTTATCTCTCACGTCTGTCTCTATTTAACGCCATTTTAATAATGACCACTCTCTAGCACTTTGCAAGCAGTCTTTCTTCAGTGAGTTACTGACATGATTACGTAATAATGAGGATGACCGATTGATGGCCGTTAGAAATATTACGATTATTGCTTCATTATGAATGTTGCCATTATTACTTCGGTTTTAAAATTTTATGTTAAAGCATTCCATATGACGTAAATATGCTAGTCTCTTTCACTCGAAACATCTTTTAAAATTGACAAGTAAAAGTCACATACGAACGAAGTGTTTTTGACAGTGTTGCAAAAACATTTCGTTTCTCACCACAGCAGTTGTGGTCTGATAATGAATGTGCTAGCAAAGAAAGGTCAAAACAAGATCAAATTAAAAACTGCACAATTTAACTAATGCTTATGTTTTTGGTCATAATGCCCATATGATTTTACACACATCACTTTATTGATGAATTTACACATTGATTCAACAGAATTTCTGAATCATCTTTCTCAAATTTCGATTGTTGTTGGTTGCAATCAATAACTTAATCAATTCACACTTATCAACAAGATAGCATATAATTCTTAACACTGATCAGCTGATATTATGAAAATATGAAAGTTCAATCGAAATGAAGAATTTTTGAAATGAATAAAACTGTATGGAAGATGCCAGAAAATAGGAGAAAAATAACCATATTCGGTATTAGAGGCAACAAATTGTACTGACAATAATGGATCAATGCAAAGAAAACCTACTTTACAACCTTCACATGTAATGACACCGTAGTGAACACCTGATGATTTATCGCCACACACCTTGCATGGTATCACTTCAATTTGTGCTGAAACTAAGAGTTCATCAGGCCGTATAGAAGCGTTGCAATAGAAACTGTTCTCCAAAGGGGGCCCCTCTGACCATCGGCAAGTCAGCCACTCAACCGTCCAGAAGTCCATCATCAATTAGGAAGACATCACAAGAGCCTAGCAATGAATCTTCGCAATTGCGAAAGCTATGAGCTGGAACGTTCTTGAAATGAATTTCTTTCAGCAAATTCCACAAATAAATCGAACGGCTCTCAAGTAAGTTATTTCATTAGATGATGTAGCAAATGAATGGTCAAAAGGAATCTGAATGTAAGAAATTTAGGCTGAAAATAGTTAACAGATAGACAAAACGTTCCTAGACATAATGAATTAATTTTTTAAAGCGGCTACAATTAAATTGATGGAGTTATTGAAAATAAACTCAGTTTCATTTCGAAAGAATATGATTAAGATCAAGTGAATGGTTGTAGTCTTTTGACGAGATTTATGAACAATTCATAATTTAATGAGAACAATTCGACGCATGCTTCTTGAGTAAATTTTCAAGAGTAACAAAGACTTAAATACTTATCAAGTTGATTTCACTCAGAGTAGCAATTTGTTTCCTCAACTCAAACAGCTGCAAGACTTCTAATATAATGGCAAAAGAGCTTTATTAGTAAATCAGCAATAATTTTATAAGATGAAAGAAATTGACTATCGTGATGGAAATAAATGATTAAGATCAAAAGGACCGTGAATGTTCAAGATATTATAAGCTTGAAGAAGTATTAGGCAAGTTTGCATTTGCAAAGCTCAGTTCAAATTTTTTATCATTTAATATGTCCACTGATTTAAGTTGCGCACTATATTTCACCAAAAGGTTGCGTTTTAATGATGAGGAAGAAAACACGCACGAATGTGACTTCCGTTACAACAACAGAAAATCGACAACTTTATCGTGAAGAGTCCCTCTGAGCTTGAAAGAAATGCTTCTTAATTGGCTTTGATCAAGAGATTTTGGAATTTTCTGTACCTGAAGATATCAATCAATGGATGTACTAGCGGAAAGAAACAAAATCATAACTTTACTACACCACGTGGGAAGAATGTACTCGAAAAAGTAATAAGGTTTTAATGAATCACACTGAAACTTTGCAAGGACAGAAGAAATATGGATTATCTGAGGAAGCTTTGAAAGATTTGACAAGATGAAGCGGAATTGCAGACGATGAAAACAAATATTTTGCTTACGGTCTGGTCTGAATGAAATAAGACCGTTTATAAGTTCAATAAACTGTTTTTTAAATTTCGTTGCTTGGATCAGACGAAAAACTGACGATATTTCAGGCGGTCATCTGTGCCATTAAATGCATTACGCAACAGAAATGATCAACACGCGCAAAGTTTTTGAATTTATGCAACACTTCCTGTAGCCAGTTATATTTTTTGTGCAACATTCTTGTTGAATGGACCTTTATTGAGTAGTGATAAAATGAAAGAATATCAATTACAAACTACTGTTGAGACTGTATGAATGGATTATACAAAAGACTAGGATGGATAAAAATTTATCAATTAAACAAGATAGGAGGACTCGATTGATTCCATGATTTGCGTTAATTTATGGTTATAAAAACAATTTTTTGCATGAATCTTGAATATGATATATCTAAAGCTGTATAATGACAATGTGATGGAATCTGGCGCAGAAATGAGATCTGAAGGAGGGGGGTAGAATGGGAGGTGGGGAAAGCACTGGGGCAAATGTGTACTGAACGTTGAAGTTATGGGTTAAGTGGCTGTGAGGAGGCTGGACAGAGGGACCCAGAAACCTGGTTTGGTAGCCCGCTTACCTCGCATTTTGGGCGACGATCACGCGCACTCGGACAGATCACGCCACAATGCGACTGCAGTGGTTTCTGCTTTCTGTTTCAGCGACGATGGGCGTCGGTCATCAACATTAGGACGGACGGACGGACGGCTGCCACTAGGGGAGGGAGGAGATGCCTGCTGATGGAGAGATGAGATTTTGATCTAGTGATGTTGCTGTCACTCATTGATGTGTCACCCACAGAATGGTAGCGTTGCGATAGACATATAGATAGACGGATACCCGATGCAGTAGTCTTTCTTTCTTCTCTATAAAACAGTCTTTTACAGAAACGATGAAGGAAGGAAGAGTGATGCAATAATCATGTACGAATGACACTACAACACAAGGACGTCGACCCCGACCCTAACGACCATCCACCCATCCCCGCCAGTTATTATTGCACATGCTCTTGGTTGTACCTTGCTCTGATCATAAAATTGTCATTACTTCTGTTCCAAGGTGTCATCTGCCTTCATTCTCATCATCGCTATTATGCTCCTTCGGCTATCTTTTATCCTTTTATTGACAGCCACACTCGTAACAAAAATTACGTTATTCTGCTTATTACTTGGCTCCATCAATCATATTCTGTAAAATAAAGTGCTCTTATCAAAGACAATTCAAAGGCACTCGGATCAAATCGTAATAACTCAGTAAAGACAAATCAATGAGATCTCTTTCAATTATACGAATCCAATCTAAGAAAAATTTTTGGATGCAGCAACAATCCGGTGCTTGTACTAATTGCAGTGATAACGAAAATCGTGCACTGAAAAACTAGATCTCCTTACCTTCCAACTAGAGAAAAACAGCACATTTAATCACACCATCCTAATTTTTGAACGAAACGCAAGCAATGTGAGGAATAATGAAGCATAAACCGACGATGTAATGTTTGACAAACGCATTGATTCGAACAGTAACACACATCATAAATAACCAATAAGAAACAGTAAGCAAAATTATTCAGCGAAGAAATTAATTTGAATATTTATATTTGAATACAATTAGCAAAATTAATTTAAATACTTACAAATTGATCATGATGAAATTTGTCAGATAAGAAAATGTATGTATATAAGAAAATGCATAAAATATAAGCATTATCAAGGCATTTTGCATGGAATGAGCTGATAGTGTTTTCGCTTGATAACGTCAATTTGTTATTATTAAATAATTCGAAGCAAACTATAGATTCATGAATAACTCTTTAAATTTTGCATTCAAACTTTACGTCATTCGCACTTTTATCGAACAATCACTTTTGTTACCCATTTTAGATCGTCCTTTTCAAAAGTTTGCAATATTCTCAATTGTATTCGAGAAATCATTTATCTGTACAAGCAAATACAGAAATACAAGATATTTGTGGAATGTTGAAGACAGAAGAAGGAGAAAACTGAAGAAGCACAACTGCATCTGTTTCGATCAAAACGTTCCATCAACAAACTCTGTGACCAAGAAATTTCAACCGAGAATGTTCGTAATAGTTTTATAACTTAGAATTTACTTCATTTAATGTACACAATCAGAGGCGACAATGTAGGTGGCATCTGTATGTAACCTTTCGATAGCTTGAAAATGGTCCATTCTGATATCACAATCACCTAGAGCAGTGCGGGCATAAGGGAATGTCGGGGAACCTGTCCCCGACTTCTCTCGAGTCGACGACATTTTCGGAGTTCCCAACTGGAGAATTTCGTCCCCGACCTCTTTCCCGTCTCCGCACCACACTAACTTCAGCTACGTCAATAAATTTTTGCTAAAGATCTACAGTAACCTGTATGTGTGAAAAACAAAAAGTTATGAGGTTACTACTCAAAGAAGAGCGCAGAATTAGCTTGAATACGTATGCTAATTGCATACACATCGATAAATTGGATCAAATTTATACACTTAGATGGAATAATAACGTCGCCATACCAAATATAATATATCCAAAAATCTGGCTGAATGTTATGCTTTTTCAGATCAACAATATCTATATGATATTCTGGAAGCTAAAAATTTCTTCTTTCAAATGATGCGAAAAGCTCATGAGTTTGCTAATCAAAACTAAATAGGTTAACAAACCTGGTCACATGTTTTGAAGGCATGACTGCTATTGCAGAAAAGTGAGACGGTTGTGGGTAAGGTCGCACATAGGGAACTAGTTCAATTCGCCTAACGACATAGGTTAGCAGAGGTTCGGACGCAGCCAAGAGATGACCTTCAGCCTAAGTTCAAGCATCTACTTCAACACGATAGCGCAGTCGCGCTCATTCCTACACATTGATCACTATTGAGCAATCAATACGTTCATATTTGCAATAGTCGGATTGCGATCTCGGAGCTAACCGTCTTCTCAGGTTTGCCCGGAAACATGCGAATTTCTTTTCACCGCTCGATTCAGCAGAACCTCTACATCTAGAATATTTAAAATCTTATTGAGCAATTTGGCTCAGTTGAGGAGATAAAGGAATTTTTGGGATCCTAAATAATAGAAATTTGAGTATGATGATGTATTCAAGCTCACTGTCTTCTCAGCTTCGCCCGGAGACATATCACAACTTATACACCGTTCGATTGAACAGAATCTCTTCTTTCTAAAGGTGAAGAAAACTGCGTGAAAATTCG
>JAPYMA010000420.1:0-34162 GCA_035041965.1 Anisakis pegreffii
AAATTAACGAAACAGCGAAATAAATTAGTGAAATAGCGAAACAAATTAACAAAATTAATGAAACAACCAAATAATTAACGAAACTGATTATAAAAATGAAATTTTAAAACGCAACCTCGAAACTTCAATCAGTGTCTTTATAAAGTGAACGGTTGCAGGATTATTCAAGTTGAACAATTTGTTAGTATCACCTTTACATATCATTCTGTAATTATACGGTATTTATTCTTCATGCAATAGTAATATTACCTGGCTTGGCAAGCAGCAGGCTATCAAACGTTTATAACGTTGCTGCCCACAATGCTCACGTTTCCGTGCAAATTATTTTAGCCTCAATTTACACCACCCCACTGGCTAGGCGAGCAGGCCAACCGAACGAACACAACCGAGTAATTAATTAGTTGCCGTGGATGCTTTGCATAATTAATCGTAGCCAAATATCAATCCAATAAATAATCATAACTCTAGTAATATAAATATTCCGCCGATCGCTCACAGCGATTCACAAAACAACCACCCGACGTTCAAGTAACAAGTAACAGAAACCATAAACACCAAATATGTTCGAATATATTCGGACAACGCAGAAGATGAGTTAAAAAATGACATATAGCATTAGATACGATAAGTTCATAATGAAACGCAACGTTGTTCCATTATGACAGTTTGCGCGTGTAACTGCTCCAGAACCTTCTAGAGCTTTCTACCTTATCAGTCTTATCACATCATATC
This sequence comes from Anisakis pegreffii, assembly GCA_035041965.1. Classification (NCBI taxonomy): domain Eukaryota; kingdom Metazoa; phylum Nematoda; class Chromadorea; order Rhabditida; family Anisakidae; genus Anisakis; species Anisakis pegreffii. The sequence continues at coordinate 733 of JAPYMA010000420.1, forward strand.
AATATTGACAAAACAACCACTCGACGTAATATTATTGACAAAACGGTAATATTATTAATGCAAATATTAATTCATACTAATTATAGATATATTGTTGGATTGATTTAACGAATAAACATCAGTGGAAATAATAAATGAAGTACTACTAATCAATCGACTGATAAAAAGTACACTAATAGTTATAATTTCATATAATTCATCTATTTTTTATATCGTGTAAGAAAATCTTTATCTGCACATATTTATATCTATTCACGTATTGATATGATGTTAAAAATAGTTATATGATCAATTATAAAATATATCTAGTTTTTAAGATCATATTTTTTACATCATTTTGTATCGTGTAAGAAAAAATTCTACTTTTTTATTCTATAAATCAGTCCAAAACGGATTCAATTGCGACGTTAGAATGAGAAGGGAATGAGTTGGGTATGATGTGAGTTCGAGAACGAAGGTATATAAATAGTTAATGAATGTGTGCTGACGCTGGGTGTGACTGGATTTAATAAGAGGATTGAATGCGGCGAAAGTATTTCCGAAATGAATGACATTTATCCGATGATGATGTGATTGTTGGATTCAATTTGAAGGAACGACAACGAATCGGATTGAATATTGGAGACTTAACTCAAGAGTTAGTTTAATTAATGGTGCTAAAATTAAATTAGCGATTATTGTGTTGTTTGATAAATGCACTTTTGGATATAGACGCATGCATTGATGAGTGCTTACGAATGGATATAGGGATGCATGGGCGAATGGGTTTGTGCTATAGGAATCGTGAAGGTGATCGTTAGCATTGGATTTTTTTGGGTGCACTTTGGATGCATGAACGGATAGCTTGAATAAAGCAAGATTGTCATAAAGATTTATTAATATAAAGTATTTGGGAGGGATTTGTAGTATTGATTTGAATGATATTATTGATATGAATGTTATTGATATTACTGATATGAATGTTAGTGTTGATATGAATGTTCTGTAGTGATCAAATTAGCGTACATGATCTGCTGATTTGTCTATGAGTTGTCGTCTACTGTTAGAAAATTGACTGCTAAAATGGTATTATCATTTGCTTTAATATAAACTTCAATTTGTTCTTTTAAAGACGGGTCATTTAAAGTTTGAATATGAGCTGCAAAAATTGCGAGCATGTTCATTAGCTAAATACTTTCTAGTGTTTTAAAAAATGTGTACGTTGAAGTCCATCGTTGCCTCCTTTATATCAGTGTATTGAAATCCGTGCCCGCCTACGTTACAAACAATAAAACGTTATCTTGCACACTTTCGGGTAGCGAACACCACCGTTTGAGAAATCTTGATTTTTGTACATTGTAACGGCAATATCTCTTCGTGTGCATAATGAATAGACTACCAGCACTACAGCAGAGGGTGATTCTGATTGGATGCGTTTGTTCGACTGATTCGTTATGTTTTTATTGATTCGTCTGATTTTGATCCATTTATAATGCAGTCTTTCTGGTTAGCGCATAATTTTTTTAAAATTGACTCCAGAATATTCTAATGTTCATTGGTTTATTATAGCGATTCCAAAAGTAAAGATCTGTCGTTGTCGCGACGGAGCGCGAAAGAGACGATTCGTGAGAGACACCAAAGTGATAAGTGAAATCAACCTTTAAATCAGTACTTATCTGCTGTATATGTATAAGATGTACACGGATATCATGCACTATCGATTCGGATGATGAAACTTAACTTTCGTATATCTCACTTGGAGGATCTCCTCCATGTTTCTGTTTGTATTATATGAATGCTTTGTGTTTCAATAATTTAAAACAGTGATATCACAAAATAAACGCAGAAAAGTTGATGGAACACGGGTTGGGTGAGTTGATGGAACACGCTTGGAACGCAAACAAATCGAAAGAATGTGAAAAGTAATTGATCAACTAGGCATAAGTAATGATGGGTGAAATGGTAGCGTGAAGATAGATTCGTATTCAGCAAATGAATTACAAATCGAATCGATTCGTTCATTAACACAAAATTCATTAACATTCTCTCGAAACACCACACAAAATCCCCACAGAGAGGGCCGATTGATCATCCATGCGGATCAAACGTCACTCAATGCAACCATGTTATCACCAAATTATAGTCCATCGCTGAGACGCTATCAAAAATTTAAAGAAACGATTGGTATGCGATGAATTATTCAATGTGAACATTTATGTACAATGGAAGTACAGAATTATCATTTCACTTATCAAAATTATCAAAAAAATTATCATCATCATCATCAAATTATCGTTTATGAATGTTCCATCTTCAGTACTCATGAAATCGCTCAATAATAATTGCTTTATGACGTTGGTCACAAAGACAAGTCCATAACGTGGATAGATTATATCGCTTCAACTGATCTTTATCGTCAGCAGCAATCATTTGTAAAGGCCAGAATATTTTGCTATAATATTACTCATTTTGTCACGATGGAGCGCGAAAGAGAAACACGACAGAGAGGATTGGTAAGGAACACCAAAGCGATATGAACGAAGTTAATCCAATGAGCAAAGTTAATTTGCTAATAAATTCAACTCACTTGACGCATTCCTGCCAGACTCGCATTTCAAGAGGTGATTTGGCCCTTCTTTGCAGGCTCGAATGCACATAGACACCGTATGTGTACAAATCAAACGTTCCAACGGCTATCAGTTCATCCGCAAGGCGAACAGCTACACTTGGCAGACATTCGAACTTTCGCCTGAAAATTCATTGTGAAATCAATCTATAAATATGATTATGATGTATTCCGAATATACCTCCGATAATCCCAAATCAAATTCTGATTTGGGATTATCATTCACGTAGTTATCAGCTCAGTGATAATGTCTTCACACGACAACACGAAAAAATGCTTATCAATTCCTTATTGCAAACAGTGCTATTGCAAAAACGCACGTCGCTCGATTTTTTTAAAAAAATCAACGCTCTTCGCCCGATAAGAAGTTTAGGTGTGCGTGAAATTTGCTAGTGTACAAATTCAATGAATGCATATGCTTGACGTAACGATTAATGAGCCGAAGTATACGTCGAATTGTATTTTGAATGTTTCCACACCAGTTTTCATAACTTGGGCAAGGAGGATTATTCACTGAACGTAGAATGGTTAAGGAGTTGGGGGTGATGCCACCAAACTCCGAATTCTGAGTAGAGATGTGGGCGATAGAAGTCTGCGAAGAGACCTGGACGATAACAATTGGACCAATTTTGGAAGTGACTGAAGGAAATTGGAGAAATTGGAATGCCGATTTTTTTGTGACGAATGTGACGAAATTACATCGTACGTCAATTCACCAACAGAAAGGTTGCACAGGAATTTTTCCGTATACCTCAACATTCCAGAACGTAGTGGATTGCGTTTCTCGATGAGCAGAGCGTCCGAATCCGGTAGTGTCCGATCGAATCGATTGTTCTGCGGTAATTCCAGCTCCATTTCACTAGCCATTCGCTGCTGATGCTCGTCCATATAGAATAAATGGTATGGAATGGAACTCCATTCGCGTATTTCTGTTGTTAGTCGTTTGAACTGCAATATGAACGTTGATTCGATGAAGTGGAAGGGGAAAGCTTGACTCAGTCGCTAATTACGGCTTCTATAGCGAAGAGCACAAAACTGCATGAAAAATAAGTTAACTGGACTTATTGATGAAAAAAAGAACGGATCGCAATGAATACTCAAACCGACGAACTTTATCTGACAGATTGCTTGGCATGTAAAAAGTAGTATCCCCAGGTTTCATCTCGTAACTCCTACTGAACTGTTTAAATGCATCTTTCAACTGCTCCTCGTCAATTTCCTCCAGTGGGTTCGCCCATACAGTGATACCGCTGAATAATTCAAAACCATAAATACACCCAATAATAGTATTGATCATTTCAGATTAAAGCTGGCGATGAATTTGCATGCATTTATGTGAAGATGACTGAATTATTTGACATCTATCAGCCACGATCACTTGGTAAATCAAAAAAATCTCATTTTGGATGAATCAGTGAAGTGATTAGCGCATCTTACCAATATGGAATTACGCTAAACCATACAACTGGATTGCACCGTGGATACCCGAACAAACGAATGAAGCCCGGTGAACTCCTGCAACGATAAAGAACCTCTTAAATCAAACCCAAGAATTTGGCAAATAAATAAATAACCGATGTTAATATCATTTAAAATTATTTCCATCAAATAATCAGCATCAGACAGCGCAATTTCATTGCTAAATTCAAGTGATCGTTTATTCGATGTGAAAATAGCTCGATAATTCTCGTGTCTCTAAATATTTTGCGATAGCTTAACGCTTCAATAAATACCTTTTAATAGCCTTCACTGCATTCGAAACTGGTAACATGAATGGGTTGTTATCAGTTAAACGCAGCACTTCATTCAGCTCTTCATCGTTCTCGAATTCAGGCAGTTTTTCGACCTGAGCAGTTTCGACCTGAGCAGTTTCGACCTGAGCAGTTCCACCGTATGACTGCTGAAAAAAATCAATGGATAGCAATGCCGTAAAGACAAGATACAATAAGATACAAACATCGGGCGTCGTCAAAATTTCGATTTCATCCCCAATTCAACGCTCGATATTTGAGAATACTCATTATGGCTCATTTTGATATGAATATGCAAATCCGCGCTACCAAAATGAGAACACTGGATTGTATATCAAATCGAATGATTTTTTAAATTACACCTCTACTGATATTAGCCCAATGTGGATGAATTTGAAACGGTAGAAACATTGATAAATTATCACTGAACACAAATTGATCTTAAAACTCTACCTTCATACGATTCAATGCATCGATCACCTGATGCATGTTGCATCGCTCTTTTGCGTCCATTTTCCAACAATTTTTCATCAAACTGAAATTCTTTCATTTCATTAAGCACATTTCTACGAAGCAAATCGATGGAATTGTGATCAGTAACACCTCAACTAATTTCTCAACTGTCTCACAACGATATTCGTCAAATAAACTAATGATATTGGTACACCCATCGGTTTCAAGCAAAACTTTCCACCGAATCGAACGGCAATCGAACCCGCGACGTACCAATTACCGCTTGGGGCCCTACCTCTGAGCTACCGCGGAGACCGTTCAGTCTCTGCCGAGTGGTTGTGCTGTTAAGATCGCAGTCAGTTCTAATGAAAACAACATCAGTAAACTTGTACCTTGCAAATGCTGCCGGGCAGTCTTCAGGTATCATCAGGTTTCCACCTTCTAGTGCAATCACATTTATTACATCAAACATATTTTGATGCTCATAGGGCACCTGCAACAGACAAACTTCGTAATGAAATGCAGAAACGGTGACTCGAAAAATGATTCCACTTCGAATTGTGATTACCTTTCGTGTGATCATTTCCCACAAAATCACTCCATAGCTCCACACGTCTGTCGCCGGGCTGATTTTTGTTTCTTGGCGGATTAACTCCGGACTGAAAATTAACCAAGCACAATGAGAATGTAAAGAACTGGTACGGTGAGCAATCAGCTTCACATAAACACAAGCAAGGTGTACGCCTGACCGACCGATAAGACTCACCTCATCCAAGCGAGCGTACCACCAAATGGTACATTTGTCGATGAATGAATCGTATCCTTCGACAACCCGAAATCGCATAATTTGCACACGTGCCCAGCACCGAACACAACATTATGCGATTTCAAGTCGCGGTGAATCACTGTTACGGGAGCCCAATGGTGCAGATAGTCGACTCCATGAGCTATCTGAAGAAAAACAGTTGATTAATGCCGATGTCCGTAAAACACATTCATAAAGTGTAAATATAATAGAATGCTTCTTCCTTTGATTATGTTGCATTTTCTATACCAACTCTAATAATCCCTATAGAATGGCGTTCAAAACCAAATGCTATTGACACTCCAATCGCACTGAAATAATTATTCGACGTCAGTAAATGCATTAACTTTTTACATACATATTCTATTATATGCTCTAATTTACATGATCAGAGAGCATTCAGATCTAATCTCTAACTACAAGATCCTGAGAAAATGAACGAATAAATGAGTGCAACTGAAATTATAAAAAAGGGGTGCTGCGATGAATTTCAACAGAGGACAACATTTGAATTGTGCAAATTAAAATAACCTGCCAAGCCCATGTGATGATTTGTTCTTTGTCGATAGCTGGACCATCCGGATTATGAAGGTGGTCGTACAAGGAGCCACCTTCGGCGAACTCTGAAAGTGAATTTTGATAATACTTTCCAACTGCTCTGCCAAAATTTAGCGATACTGATGCGATTGCAAACTAACTCATCAGGATATTCAGACTAGCAGTCATGGGAAAACAGAGAACATAACGAAATCCTCGAATACATAAATAATTCCTATGAGTAACCAATACCACTCTGTCTAACGATCACTGGTGAGAAAGCGTTTGATGATTTCGAATTTTGACGGATGACATCTTCACTCTAATCGAACCTCAGATCTATCAGAAATTCATTTCAATAAGCCCGATTTCAACGAATGCAAAATGGACTGGTCACTTTCGATGATACTTTTTTTACAGCGAATCATTGCATGCCCGTCTGCCGTGTACTTAAAACAGATGTCGAAAAAGTGTGTAGTTGAAAATTCGAAATTCATGGCTGACCTGTGACAATACACGGTTCCGGCTCCCCAACCCAAGCGTGTTCCGAAACGCCGTAAAACTCGATTACGTTGCGGTGGCGAATCCGGGACAGGACGTCAGCCTGAAATGACAATTAATATGGTGATATGCCGAATGACAACACATCACGAACTAATGTAACAGTCAATAAGTATCAGCTGAGAGTGATGAAAACAGAGTGCGATTCAATTCATGAGCTTTGAAGACACGAGAATGCCTCATTGAAAATTGAACGAACCTCTTTCTCGAGCACCCGACCTCTTTTCACCGCTACTGCTACGTCTCCTTTTTTGTTTTCCACATTCCTCTGGAAACGCTCCCAAAACCGCCCACACCCACACACTCGAACACCTCAAGATCATCTTGAGGAATGCTAGTGTAGCAGGCGATTTGGGTAGTTTGGCCGTTTCCAGTCTTTTGCATTTCGGCGCGGCACTTCGTTGATTTGTGCAAATCTGAAATCAACTGGAAGTCATTAGTGGTGCTCTTTATCGGATTTCGAGTTAGCAGCGAATCGGTGGTGACCGAAGTTGGCTTACTGGGCAAACCACTGACGTGGGTTAGGATCGAGAATTGGGCACTTAGAACGGATACGGATACGGATATTTTTTCAGGCCCATAACAACGATGAAGATCTCAAGTGGATGCGGTGCTCCTCACCAGAGCAGTGCTATCCTGTACATGACGAGATATCACTGAGAGAAAATTTTGGCGTGATCTAGATTTGGGATTTATGTGGAGGGATAAGAAAACGAACGACAAAATGCACGGAGCGCTGGTGAGTGAAGTGCTGAAGAAGCAACATCAGGCACTTAGAACCAACCGTTCGGACGGTGATGAGCACTGTAGAAGCGTGTTCCATCCACCCCTTAAATGCGCTATTTTCCAACCTTAATGAATACTTATCAGTTGATAGCAATAAAACAATCCAAAAAATTTTTCGGATCGCATCAAAACTCTCATGATAAAGAATTTTTTCAGTGGGAAATCAAACATTCAAAAATTCATTTTAAAGTCACCTATCAAACCAATAACCTTATCAGTAATCCGATGCCAACCAATCGTATGATAACATCTTTCGTCACATCTACAGCCGAATTTACTCTTTTCAATTTCCAAATATAATTCCATTCAGATGCAATTTTTTGATCTGCGAGAGCATAATTCGGTGATGAAATCCAAAATGAAATTATTTGGCATTTGAATATTGAGAAGAAAAGTAATCAGAGGATTCGTCTTTCAAATGGACAGAGAAAAGAAGCAAATCTAACGATAACACTTCGAGTAGTGATCTTCGGTGAGTGCAGACGTCGACGTGGAGCCATTGCCTGACCTGAACCTCTCAGAATGCTCACACTCCATCAGGCCTGAATAGTGCTGAGTTGAATGGCGGCGATCTGCCCAAATTTAGGCTCACCTTCGAACGGAATAATGAACACCATTGACGGAAATTGCACTGTGATACTTCTGAGGTGTATTTCTCCAAAACTGACTATGAGCAATTTTCATTAGCATTCAAAAACAAATTAAACGAAATGGATAATTTAATCAGTGATATGACTCCGTTACATTCTGTTCTAGACTGTTTTTGTGTGGATGTTGAATGCTTTAATCGAGCCGCGGATTCAGATCGGATCTGATTCGCTAATTTATAGATTCGTCTAATTCATTGATATGAGAGTTCTTATGGTTACTGTATAAATTTTTAAAATGAATTTAGAATATTCGAATGTTCATTGGTGTATAGCAGCGATTCGAAAAGCTAGAGACCACTAAAAGATCATGCGTCATACGGACTGATAAGCGATCAAGATGGCGATGTGGAAAGGTACTTAATGAGAATAAAAAATATGAAAAATTCCATCGAACAAAATCACTAAGACGGCAATAAAATTTTTGTGGATTTTGTTGAGAAGATTGTGACAAACAAAGTCTTTTTTTGTAAAAAATGCAGTGTGAGCATTTCATCACGCGATTATGCTTTATGATGCAGCCATCGAAAACGAATTCCAACAGTCATAAAATCACCGTACCAAATTTATCAACAATCGAACGCCTCTTCAATCATTTGATAACATCTTTCGTCACATTTGCAACCGATTTCACTATTTTCAATTTCGAATTACGATTCCAATCAGATGCGATATTTGTGATCTGCGAGAGCATAATTCTGTTCTGAAATACGAAAGTAAATCAATTCGCATATTCGTATCAAGATCAATCAGAAAATCCGTTGTTTCAGCACGCTCACGAGATCAGAACCTATCCCCACGACAACAATACAAGTGGTGTTCCCGTTTATACGGTGATCTCGACGGTGCCCATTCCATGCCAATCCAAACCCAATCGTGATACGCCTTGATCTGGGCTGCTTTCCGAAGCGACATCGGATACTGCGCATATAATCGGCCTGAGGAGACCGGTCACGGAATATGTCCTTCTCAATAGATCTTCGTCGCTCATGCAATCACGCTCCCTTCAGAATCTTCAAACTCCACTATGCCTCAATAGCGCCAAGTGGAATGGCGGCGATCTGACTGAATTTAAGCTCATCATCGAACGGAATAACGGATAATATTGACACAACTTGCAATATAATACTCCTGCGGTGCACTTTTCAAGAACTGAGCAATATTCATTGAACGTTCAAATGATTTCACATCGCGCAGTACATTTCATCAATTACCATCAGAATAAATCTGACCTCTTTTTGTGTGCATACGAATGCGTTAATGAAACCGCGGCATTGCGCACGGTGATTCTGATCGGATTCGTTTATTCGACTGATTCGTTAACTTATTGATTCGCCTGACCGTGATTCATTCATATGCTAGTCCTTTATGGTTACCGTATAATTTTCAAAATAAATCTGAAATATTTGAATGTTCGTTGGTGTTTAGCAACAATCCGTAAAGCTAAAAACCAATAAAGTTCATGCGTCAAATGGATTGATAAGCGACGAGATGCGACGTGGAAAGGTACTTAAGAAGAACAAAAAATATGAAAAATTCCATCGAACTAAATCACTAAGACGGCAATAAAATTTTTGTAGATTTTGTTGAGAAGATTGTGACAAACAAAGTCATTTTATTGTAAAAATGCAGTGTGAGCATTTGATCACGCGATTTGATTTTTGCTATGCATCCATCAAAAGCGAATTACATTGCTGATAATAATTTTCAATCAAACGAACGTTATCAGTTAATCAATGCCTCCTCAATGCTTAAATTGAGAAATAATCAATCGATAATGCTTACTTACATCGGAGTATTTTGAATCTGAGGTGTACAGCAGCATAACAGAACCATATGGAATCATTGGACAAAAATATTCGGAAGAGTCGTTTGTCGTCGCCAACACAACATCATCAGAATCTATCCTGACGATAATATTGTAGAGCAGGTGATGTTGACGTTGAGGTGTGCGCACACCGACGGGAAGTGCGCATTTCCTGACAGACGGTGTCTTGAATGAGCTGCTCCCGACGGGATCCTCTGGTCGAAAAGCTGAAAAAACCATCCAGCTGGCTGCAAAATCTAATCCGAAATGATCTATCTGGTCAAGGTGCCAGATCGTACGATTGCTTTTTAATGCGGTAACTTTAGCCATGCAGCCAGACACCTCCCAGAAAGCTTGCATACCTCTCGGTCTAGATTTGAAATGTCGACTGACAGAAAAAGTTTGTTAACGTTTTGAAGTTTTTGCGCGGAAGACAAACTTAAACACTTTCTGCTCAAGCAAATAGCTAATCGCGAGTCATTCGCATAGTGTTTCCAGTATAGTACCCTTTACAAAATCATATATGTTTATTTATCAGATTTATTAATTATTACTTATAGTTAGACATCGAGTAGTTGTTTCGTCGATTACGGTGAGCGATCGGCGGAATATTTGTTTTATTAGAGTAATGATTATTTATTGAATTGGTATTTGACTGCGTTTAATTATGCAAAGTATTCACGGCGATTAATTAATTACTCGGTTGTGTTCGTTCGGTTGGTCTGCTCGCCTAGCCAGCGGGGTGGCGTAAATTGAGGCTAAAACAATGTGCACGGAAACGTGAGCATTGTGGCCAGCAACGTTATAAACGTTTGATAGCCTGGCCGATCCAGGTAATCCAGGTAATATATCTCCTGAACTCAGAAAAATTTTCTCAACAACATACGTACTGCTTTGAAAGCTGAAAATTTCCTGAATTTGCTAGTACCAAGAAACAATGGTGTATGTCAAACTACTTGAGACATTCTATTATATAACGCCGCCAAACTGTGCACATTTGGTCGGTATGACGTGATCAATGATACAATTCCATAGGAATATCACCAGTACCATATTCAAACCGCCCGTATCCTCAAGTTTGCCCAGCAACACCATTGTTTTTTGGTACCATCGGATTCAACAGATTCTCATCTTTCAGAATAGTATATATATTGTCGAGGGATTTTGCTTAGATTAACAGATATAACTGATTTTCTGAAGGTATCTCATGTGGTTGAGCAGTTTCGACACACCATCAAACTGTGTACATTTCGTCTCTGTGACGATCATTGACTCACTGTTTGGGTTTCCGTTTATACATTATCTCCTCCATATTATTTGATTCTCTAGCTTCCATTTGACGAACCTGCTCATCATTACTTACAGACTTGGTAACTCCAATTATAAACGATTCCTGAATCGGTATAATAGAGCAGGTCCGCTGAAGCACGGTTATCATACGTTTACTATAAATCTCGTGCTTCGCACCTAAGACCGCTTGAAATTATTTTTTCATTTCTTTTTCAAAATTTTCATAAGAATTCATTCCATTTCTACTCAAAATAACAATAACTATTCGAAAATATGAGGAGAAACCTTTAAATCAAACAGAATGAAGCTAGTTTTTGGAATTTCTATCACAGCAGCACTAAGAGTTTCAAGATTAGCTTTATGGAAAAATGTCTCTTCAGAAGACGGACATCTGGAATTTATAGCTGACTGTAAAATTATTTCTCTTAGAAAACCAATTTTCTTGAAAAATAGTTTTCAGAAACTTTTTCATGCAGTCTGTATGTGAACGCAAACTTGAACCCTACAAATAGCACCATATTCAAACCGCCCGTATCCTCAAGTTTGCCCAGCAGCACCATTGTTTTTTGGTACCATCGGATCCAGCAGATTCTCATCTTTCAGAATATTATATATGTTGCCGAGAAATTTTGTTTAGATTGAAGAGATATAACTGATTTTCTGAACATATGCCAAACTACTTGAGTTTATAATAATTCGATCAAACTCCACTTACATCGGTTATGATAGTATTCTAACAAACGAACGTTATCGCCTATCGAATGCTCAGCCAGTTTTTAAACTCAAAAAAATATCTATTCAATTATGGATCTATGTAACGAAGGCTTTCGATTCTGAGGTGTATTTCTCTGCAACTGAGCAATATCCATGTAACCTTCAAATACAAAATGAATCAACTGCATGATGTAATTCAGTGATGTAATTATTTTTTTTATTATACAAAATGTCTTTACAAATTAAGTTTGAGCATTATCATACCCTTAGGTTCCAATAATAACACAAATAAAGCTGATAATAATAATAATAATAATAATAGTAATAATAATACCAATAATAATACCAATAATAAAAGTACCAGAATTCTTTTAATGTTGCATTGTATTCGTCATATTTCTCATGGCCAATATAATATATACCTTAATAGTGCAATTATTTATACCTCAACGAAATTAAATAAAACAGAATAGAAATGGAATGTAAAAGTGAAATTCGTTAATATAATAATTCAGCTCGAAAATGACAAAATATTAAACCGATGAATAAAATCAAATGAAGACACTCTCAACAAATATTTTAACATCTCAATATTTCACAATTCGATCACCGCAATTTCAACGATAAAAAACACTGACACATCCATATTCGAGAACTATACAACCATTTATTACAGAGTTCTAAACAATTATGACGTTAATGGAATCACGTCCCACACACGTGAATATTATTATTATTATTATTATTATTATTATTATTATTATTATTATTATTATTATTATTATTATTATTATTATTATTATTATTATTATTATTAATAACATCTGGTAATATGTCAAATAGAGTATGATATTATAATAATGATATAAATATGTGGATATCATATGCTAATAAATAAAAGGATTTATAATAAATGTGAATATATAATTAGATGTGTAGATGATATTTGCATTTACAATTGATTCAAGATATCAATAATAATATTAACAACAATAACAATAATAATAATAATAATAATAATAATAATAATAATAATAATAATAATGATAATGATAATGATAATAATGATGATGATAATAATAATAATAATAATAATAATAATAATAATAATAATAATAATAATAATAATAGTAATAATAATAATAATAATAATAATAATAATAGTAATAATAATAGTAATAATAATAAATAATATTATTGTTATTACTATTATTATTATGTCTATTATTAGTGCTTATGATTTGCATCATAACTACTGCACAGAGGAGAGAGAGACAGATAAAGTAATAGAATTAGAGAATGAGAGTAAAGAGGAGAGAGAGAGGAGCATGCGAGATCAGATGAAAGGGTGAGGTGATTCAGCTGGATCTGGTTAAGTGAAGCAGGTGAGGCTTCATTAATTTAGTCGTTGAATTTTGATGAAATGACTATGAATAAGATACGAGATAAATAGGAGAAAATTTACATAAATAATGATTCGAAGTGATGCGATATGAACTCGAGATTATTAATACGATGTATATTTAGTGTATATTTAGTCACATATCATATTGTATTGTTATTCTGTTACAGTATGTTCAAGTAAATTGTTTCAAATTTAAATGATGCTGGTGACTCTATTACGAGTAGTATTACATTCATACTAGACGCATCCAGCCTTGTTATCATTACTGATCAAACAAGTACCACATTTCAGGATGCATCTTCAGATTGAACCTTAGCACCGCACGTAGGAGAAGTACCAAATTTCAGGTTATTTTTTGCAATGGTGGATGAGTGGATTGGTGCAATTTTGTAACACAGTATGTTGTGAACATTGCGAACGACTGGTTTTTGCGATGAAGAAGATGTGTGAATGAATAGTGAATCTATGCCCTCCCTCTTGTTCCTCGCTGATTTGAGTGCTAGTGATCCGGAGTTTTGGTCAGTTTCCTCCCCAGACGGATGGTTAGATGCGAGATCCCTTCCCGGGCAATTTGCTCTCAACTCTTTTGTCAGTGTTCCCTTCACCCGAGCAGATAACTCCTGATGGGTCTCCCTCTCTCCCGCCGGGCAAAAAGTTTCTCCCCGACAAGCACTAACTGGTCACTGACTGAATCAGCAGTTATTTGAGCATTGACGGACTTAACTAATGGTCCCCTTGGTATTATGTTCGAAATTTGCATATGTATCTGTTTATCCGTCACAGATGCTGATCACTGATCAAAGCTGATCAGTGCAGTGATAATGATAAGAGGTGATAAGCTCAAATCAGAGTATTGAACTCGTCTTTTTGATCATAGGTGATAAGAGAGTTACTTGCTAAGTTTGAGATCAAATGGTGAAAGGATTACTTTTTAATCGTACAAAGTATCCTTTATTCGGTTTCTAAGATGTACTTCAGTTCATCATGCACAGTATCCATTTGACGGAGACGAGTGACTGACTATAAAGTGGCATAGCCGAACAACAGCTGAACGAATAAATCTCTTGACTACTCATGCACTGACTGCTGCTGCTGCTGCTGTTCCATGCACGCAGCATCAATCTCATGGGATTAGACTGACTCTCTCGAGCGACTGTAAACAATCCTAGCAAAGCGATGTTGCTGTTTCTGTGTCCCTCTTCAACTAGCAAATCTCTCTACAAATCTATGACACAAGCCTAAATCAGTGATGGACACATTCAATTAGCATAAAGAAGATGAAGAATTTATATGCGCTCTATTCATCCATCCATCCATCCATCCATATCAAATTTATTTTCCATGCTTATCTCACATATCCATCCGTTCACTCATCTCATCTTCACACGCAATTCAATCGCCACTTGTTGTCATAATGAATTGACTTGCTCAATTGACTTTTATTCGAGTGATAAGCCCCTATCATAGCATGCAGATATCGTTGTGATCCGTTCAACTGATAGGTGCCTGATCTGCTCAATTGATAAACCCACCTGATCTGTTCAATTGATAAACCCACCTGATCTGGTCAAGTGATCAACCCCATGTTACGATTATTGTTACCTTGAAAAAGAAGTTCGGGAACGCGGTCTTTCCGGCTTCCCCGTCTTTAAGTGTTTCCAAAGCGATAGTAGGATTATTAAGATTCCCGGGTGGGAAATTCCGGCCCCGGCGCATTCCCTCTCCTGTCCCTGACCTTCTAAGACCATGATTTGGAGTGATTGATGGCTGTTTGTGAGCGATTTTAATTTCAAATGATAGCAGTAAAAATGGTGATGAAGGGCTCTGTGAACAAGACAGTTGCGGAGCTAGTGTTCGTGGGCAAGAAAAATTTTGGCTGGGAGAGGGAGCGAAATGGACGACGGTAGAAGCGCCCCGCCGAAACAATCGGGGAGCAAATTACCCGGGGTTCTCCGTGGGAAGCCATCCATCCGCAAGGGACCTAATGAAAAGCCGGGGAGCACAATTGCCGGGGAATTGTCGGAGTCCGTGTAGGGATCGATTGAAAGTAATGATTAACTTGTTCGATTATTGTTTATGAACATCCATATTATTCAATAAGTAATATACTAAAAAATATTTTATTCTGTACTCTATACCGTTATTCAGTTATGAAATTAAACTTTACATTCGAAATACACATTCTTTTCGTGGTAACTTATTGTCGCACTCAAAAAATCGTTGATATATAGCTGCAATCGAGATGAACTGCAGTTAAATCGTGGATTGTCACAGCACAATATCGCCATCCACTAGTGATGTCGTCGTTATCGGATGAAACGTCGACGGGCGTTCGACTGAGTATCAATCAACGCGAACGCTGCAGGATGCACGATCTGAACGAGGCGCTCGATGACTTACGTGCAGTGATACCGTATGCACACGGCAGCTCTGTACGTAAATTGTCAAAAATTGCCACACTACTCCTGGCCAAGAACCACATTATCATGCAGGTGGGTAACTTTTATTCGAGTGATAAGCCCCTATCATAGCATGCAGATATCGTTGTGATCCGTTCAACTGATAGACGCCTGATCTGCTCAAGTGATCAAAAATTTGCTCAGATCAACTGATAAACCCACCTGATCTGTCGTCAATTGATAAACCCACCTGATCTGTTCAATTGATAAACCCACCTGATCTGGTCAAGTGATCAACCCCATGATCTGTTCAAGTGATCAACCCCATGATCTGTTCAATTGATAAACCCACCTGATCTGTTCAATTGATAAACCCACCTGATCTGTTCAATTGATAAACCCACCTGATCTGTTCAATTGATGAAACTTATCATATCATGTCGTAATACCAATAAATTATCATGCAGCTATCCTCGCAATCGCCTCATACAATAAGCATTATCATATCACATGTTCATTGTAATCACTCCTCTTCCTTATCAGTCACAGGTAACAACTAATCGATATCAATTAAGGCGAATGCCATACGCGAGCTTCGTGCGATTGTGCAGCAATTAAGCCAGCAACAGCACCAGCACCAGCACAATCCCAATCAACAACTCAACCTCAGATCTCAAACGATTCATCACTGATTATTTATCATCTCTTATCACTATTATCAATCTTTTATCACTAGTGATAATGACGATTCCGAATTTTCACAACGATCTCACTCTCTAATGTATTCAATTGATATCAATGAAATAAATGTGATAAATTCATTATTGTATAACCCAATATGAAATTAATAATCAAACAAACATCGTACACACAAAACAGTCAGCGTAATCCATTAGGCATTTTATCAGTTTAAATTGTAAGTTTGAGAATATCTATTCAATACATTCTTATTACTTACCTTTATTACTTACCTATCAGTTTAAATTGTAAGTTTGAGAATATCTATTCAATACATTTTTACAACTTACCTTTTATATTGCTATTATTATTGCTATTGTTATTGATATTATTATTGTTATTATTATTATTATTATTATTATTATTATCATTATTATCATTATTATTATTGTTATCAGTTTATCAGTGCTTCTACTTCATTATCACAATTAGCAACATCAGTGTCTGCCTGAACGTTTTTCAATACATGATAGTAAGTAGATACATGAAGCAATGTAATGCTTATTAAATACATATAATATATAAAATATTATGCATATGTTTATGTGTTAACATGTAAAATATTATACAATAAATAAAAATAAATAATGCAAATGATACGAAATCGATGAGTGTGTGCATTGGAATGTACAATAGAATTGTTGTATTGGAGTGGAATGTAAATAAGACTGTTGAGTCTGCTGACTGCAGTATTCAACGTCGAATGATATTCATCGTTTTGATTATTCTCGTCGCTGTGCTCGTGTTTTTGATATCGCTTTTTTTATTAATTACTGTCCTGTGCAAACGATCACTCAGAAATGCATTCGTTGTCCATATAGGTAAGTCTTTATCAGTTCCTTATCACTATTATCTTTATCCTTGCTGATGTTATCATTGTTATTGTTATTGTTATTGATTTGGCAAGTACAGAGGTTTTGGGCTACTTTCCCATATGCCCATTGTTATTATTATTATTATTATTATTATTATTATTATTATTATCAGCATTATTGTATTGATTATAACTGATAATAATGATAAGAAATAATCAGGACAATGGCTAGCAGATACAATAAGTGCGTTGGTGTGCATTACATTGGGAATTATTTTATTGATGGATCGTACGTGTGTGCGACATATTGATTTGATTTTCACGTTGGTGCCTTTAATACAGGTGATTTCTATTATTATTTTATTATCACTGATGTTATCACTGTTGTTATAATTGTTATCATTATCACCAGAGACGGGAACTTCGCTATTTGTACTCAGCGGAATAGCAGAATCGTTAGTTAGCCACTGGCAAAATAACGATTCGGTAGCGGTAATGATAGGGGAAGTGCCCATCTTCGATTATCAGTAAAAAAATTACCAACAGTGTAATTATCAACATTACTATTATCACTAAAATTATAATCAGTTTGAGTTATTAGTTAATTATTATCAGTTTAGTTATCGTAATTATCAGTTTACTTATCATTATCACCAGTTTATTTACCATCATTATCAGTGAAACTACTGTCATTATCGATATAATTATCACTATTATCTGTTTAGTTATGATAATTATCAGTTTAATTATCATTATTATCAGTATAATTATCATTATTACCAGTATAATTATCATTATTATCAGTTTAGTTATCATTATTATCAGTTTAGTTATGATAATTATCAGTATAATTATCATTATTATCAGTATAATTATCATTATTATCAGTATAATTATCATTATTATCAGTTCAATTATCACTATTATCAGTATCAATTATCATTATTATCAGTATAATTATCATTATTATCATTATTTTTATCACCACAAATAGCATTTTTATCACTGCAAGTATCATTTTTGTCAGTGCAACAACCATCGATGCTATAGACATTATCAAATAAATCACTGAAAGAGCCAAAAAGTTTCAGAGTGTATTTCTATTAATGGTGAGTGTCGATTATACAGTTGCCAGATTCAAGCCGCATTTCCACAGAACCTCGCCGCTTTACTATAGAATCGCATTAATTACGTCTGCATTCTGCGTGATTATAATCGTTTTGACTGCAACTATTGCACTCGACTTGACTCAACGCTGTCTGTTATTGTTATTATTTATTATTATTATTTGATATTTACCATTATTTGATTATTATTTATTATTATTATTTATTATTATTTATCATACAATAATTATAATAATTATAAACGTAATAATATACTCATAATAGTGTAATATTTATTATGATGATAATTATCATGATTAATATTCAATATCATATGTATTATAATTACATTTAATTATCCTATATCATACTTATTAAAAATCATAATTATCATAATATTTATAATTATCATGTATAATGTATATATTTACAATTATTTATCTCTATTGTAGTATTTTATAATATTTATTGTATGTAATATTTATTATAATAATGTAATATTTATCATATAATAATTATATAATAATTATAAATGTAATCAGATGCAGCGAAAACGCCGTCATCGTGTTTGCCAGCAATGGGATTGCAGTTTTCTGCGTTCAACTCGTTGTACGCTGTGTGCTTATTGATGCAGTCAGCGTCGTTGATACTGCACATCATTCTCATATTCTCTAACGATTTCGACAGTCGTATTCGAATGGCAATTTCGGTCAGTTCTTATCACTCTTATCAGTTCTTATCACACACACACACTGATCAGTTCGACCCGAGCTGATCACTGTTGATCAGCTATCACTGATCGATTATCTTCAATCACTACCTTCTCAGATCCTCATAACCTCAGCAGTGCTGCTTCAGATCCGCGCCCTGCTCATAATTGTTCTCTTCATCGCTCCGACTGCAATGATAATCTGCACAAGATCAATAAATCAGTTGATCAGCATTCAACTGTCATCGAAAATTATCATTATCACTGTGTTCACTCACACCGTACTGAATACCTCGTTTTTCGTTTCGCGATCGTCCAAATTGAAGGTTACTTTTTATCGTTTGTCTAAGCATCCATGTGTTCAAGTGGATCACCTGGATTGGCCGTCAGGTGGCTGTCATCAAACTTGTCGCGACTAGCTTGAAAAGCTAGCATACAATGATAGATAGTACTCAAAAAGAAGATAGTACTTAAATCAAATAGAAATGATTGAGCAATGGGCCGATAGTGTAGTGGTGTAATGATGCTGGGCTTTGAGGATGCGATTGATGTGTTCAGAGGGCGTGAGTTCGATTCGATTCGATTATTCAGAACGCTTAGTCGGTTATGCAAAATCTTTGACAAAAGTTTGATCTCAAAGAGATAAACACACACAGGAATATCTCAATTCAAGAGATATTCAAAAGCGCTTAGTTACGACAAAACTGAAGTTAGTAACAAAAGTTGCTGAGCACAACAAGAATGCTCGCGCGATCTTTCCGTTCGCACTGTTTTAGCTTTGACTTTAGCCACCTGGCTGGCTAGGCAAGCCGACCAACCGAACACAAGCACACGAGTAATTAATTAGTTCGAAGCCGTGAACACTTTGCACAATCGAACGTCGTAGCCAAATACAAGTCCAATAAATAAGCAAATAACTCTGATCAATTAAATAGTACGCCGAATGGCTCCTCACAGCGATTCACAAAACAACCACACTAACCGATGTCCAACTAAAAAGTAAATGCAAGTTTTTATCATGCAATGAACACTAAACTTTCAGAGTGCTCTATCGTCGAATGTGTTGCTCAAGCATTGCAATCTCTTCAATTCATCATAATCGATTCATTGATTACCGGGATCACCTAGATCACCATTACCTGGATCACCATTCATTAATTACCTGGATCAATCTCCTGGATTACCTGGATCTGAATTGGCCGCACTATCGAACGTTTGTAACGTTGCTAGCGCCACAGTGCTCACGTTCCCGTTCCCGTTCGATGCTTGAAGTTGCTTTCGTTTGCCCGACGTCTTACTCCAGTTTCTTCATAATATCGTCGTCGCCGTCATTGCCACTCATCCGAAGTCTCTCGAGTGGTCGGCGGTCTTTTATTTGTTTCAGAAAGCAAACTCTCTGCTCGATATCACTCCATCTGTCATCATTTGTGGCTGCTTAACGTAGTTTGCCTTTGCTGTGCTGTGCGTAAACATTCTTACTCCACTCCTCCGATGGACACTCTCAAATCGAACGTGTTCAAGCAACGATATTCCTAACCATTCAATCATAATAATATGAATTCAGCCCTTTAATGACAAGTGTAAATGGTCAAGCACGACGAGATCTCGGTAATACCAAATAGCGCCAGTAGAAAAGCGATACCGATCTCGGGATTCATCGTGTTGATAGTCATGGTATTTATGGTATTAGTTTTACCACAATTCATTTCAAGTGAATTTGGTAGCGTATCGATCACGACTCGATCACTTTAATACCCATTTTTGTTGTAGTTTCTGTTGAATTGTTGAGCTTTAGTGAGTAATTTGTTTGATAAATTGTCTTCTGAGTAGTTATGAAAAGATTACCTCAAAAAGAATGCATTGAAGAAGTCACACTTCTGTATTTCAAAAGTTGCGGCTTTTCAATACTGGTATCATCGCATCGTCGGCATTCAAAAACGACACGATAATGGTATTAACACCAGTCGCGACTAGCACGAAAAGCCAGAGCATACAAAGAAGATAGTACTTAAATCAAATAGAAATGATTGAGTAATGGGCCGATAGTGTAGTGGTGTTTAGATGCTGGGCTTTGAGGATGCGATTGATGTGTTCAGAGGGCGTGAGTTCGATTCGATTCGATTGCAGAACGCTTAGTCGGTTATGCAAAATCTTTGACAAAGTTAGATCTCATTCAAGAGACAATCAAGAGGGCTTATGATTAGTTTCGACAACACCGATCTCGCTATTCGGTAAATGCTCGATATTCTGCAAGCACTAAATGCAAAAATGTATTATGATGTGATTGTGCACATAAAGTGCGGACAACGCCGTCGTTAAGACTGTTGAATGTTAATAAACATGTTCAAAGTAATAAATAAGCAAATCAATACTGAATTCAATCACTAGCGAGCAAGTGAAACGCAGTTAAAGTCTGTCTGTTCGATTCACTTTGAATCGTACTGAAGCAATCGATTGATTGGATTGCTTGTTATATTTGTGCGTTACAGCATTTATTATTATTACATTATTATTAGTTGTTACTGATAGAATCATACTTATAATTATTCATGATCGTTATTGTGTTATTATTTATCATTATTACGTTAGTATTATTCATTAAGTGCTGTTATTTATTATCAAAAGCAAGATAACTTATTGAAGTTATTCGATTTATTTGAGATATCTATGATTATTTTGTGTGAATTTTGAGTTTGTTTATTTGTTCATGTGGTTTGGGTTTGTTGATGATAGTGATTTATAATTTTGTGGGGTTCGTAAATCAGTGATAAAGGGATTGATAAGAGACGCGAATGTTCAATTATGCACTTATTATAGGGGTTTTTTGTTAGTAATTCAAAGTATTGTGGGTTGTTATCAGGGATTAGGTGTAAGCCTGAGATAAGATTAGTGATATGGTCAGGATTATTCCGTGATAAGAGATGACAGGATGTTTTGTTATGATGTGATAGAACTGTAAATGTGTACATCAGGGTTGTTCTTTGACTGGGACGCAAGATAAGGTTTCATTTTATTTTTTGTACATTAAACTAGGCGAGGACTGTGATTTCAACGCACAAAACACATGTGTTTAAAGTAGGCGAGAATGCACTCTAACGCATACATCTTTGAAACGGCTAGAACGTGCTCTAATGCTATACACTATTAATAGGGTCCGACCGACAGTCAGTCGGACAAATTCGACAATTTCGGTTCGAATTCGGAATTTCGACTGTCGGAACGGCAAAATGCCAACTCGGTCGGATTCCGACTGAGCGAAATGTCGCTCGGATCCCATCACTAGTATAGACACATCTATCTACCCTACAAACACTTACTGCGGTGCATGATGAGGAATACGGAGTGGATTTGTGAGGCGGGTGATGCTGCGATCACATTTCAAACGATCACGTCGTATTGTTGTAGAGGGTGTGAGGATTTGAGTTTATGTTGCTGATGATTCAAAGTTTTTCGGGTTGTTATCCGGGATTAGGTGTAGGCCTGAGAGAAGTTTAGTGATATGGTGAGGATTATTCCGTGATAAGAGATGATAGGATAAGTTTTCATATGATTTATATTGCGGAGGATGCGGTGCGGAAAAACGGTCCAGAAGCACTGGTGTAAGTGATGATCAAACGGTGTAATTGCACTGGATGCACTCAGCTTCAGCGGATTCAGTTCGTGATGGCAACATCAACTAGAAGGAATGCGTGGTGATGAGAAGGACGAGGAGGTATGTGGCTGTTACCGAACACATTGTTGATGGATTATGGATACAATGCGTCGAATAGCGCTGTTGTTGCTGCTGCTGGCTGTGGTGGTGGTGGTGGTGGTGGTATGACAGTGAAGTTTGGAAAAATGACACTACATATTGGTGAACGCGAGTTTATATTGTTCGATTTTTGGAAGACTGGTTCTTTGATTGGTACGTGATTAATAGGTATGGTTCGAGATGATGGGTATGTCAGTGTGGTTGTTTGATAGAAGACGAAGGTTGAGTTGATTGTTGAGATTGATGAGGATTATGCATTAAGGACGGACAGGTGTTCTTCTTAGATTTAGGTTGTTTTTTGAATGGGAATGAATAGGAGTTCTAGTGTGATGCTGGAATGGGAAAAGTCGGTGGTGGACACGGAGACGCGCAAAGTCGAGAATTTTGCAATAGGTGCAGTTTGCAGCCACCAGACGAATTTTAGAGTCGGGAGCACAAAAATGCGCTCGTTTTTAGAAAACTGGCGGATGAAGGCGATAAAATGAGAACGGTCCTTGAGTCCCTAGGTCCCTGTCCGGATTCCGAAATTTTTTAAGCCCTAAAGCTGTTTAAGCCCCATTTTCTAGGTCACCAACTGCAAATTTCACCGCTGAATTTTACCGTCCCAATCTTGCCTGCCTGTCGACTTTTGCCGTCTCCACAACACCGCAGAAGATTTCACTGAAGTTGATTACTAATCAGTGCATTAATTTCAGGTCTTTGTGCGTCAATGTTAATAATCATTCTTATCTGTGTGCTGTATGAGGCTATTAAAGGTGTGTTATTTCTTCAGTCAATCAGCATCACTTTACTCCTTCAATATTGCTTTGATCAGAGATTGATCAAACTGTTCGATTCACGGATCGATTGGACAATGATTTTGAGATTAGCCCAATTAATTAATTAATTAATTATGCATTCAATGGGTTGTATTCACTCATTAAGAAACACCATAATGTATTCTGTTTAGCACTACGAGAGTTTTTAATGAAAATAGAGCGCTGCAACACGCAACAACGAAGATTGCAGCACCATAACAACAGCAGGATAGCAGCAGAAGCATCAAGCGTTCATAGCCGTGAGCAACCGACCGTGACTCTGGCCTTCACAGGAGGTGAATCCGCTCCGAACGTCGTATATCAGCCGTATTATCACCGTAACGTTCGCAACACTGATAGCATCAGTTCCGAGTCACTCATTTTCGCACCGCTCCTTCGAACGTCTGGGTATATATTCAACTACATATACACCATCATTCCATTTATATACGTACATAAATTTATAATAAAAATATGCGGTGTGATAATAATAATAATAATGATAATAATAATAATAATAATAATAATGATAATAATGATAATGATAATAATGATAATGATAATAATAATAATAATAATGATAATGATAATAATATTTCAGAGTAGTGTTCACACAGTACCGCGTAATACAATGTCTATTGTACGCATGTCAAGTGACACTGTCTTATACGTTAATCATGGTGGTGATGACGTTCAATCTGTGGTTATTGCTTGCCGTAATCGTTGGCGAGGCACTCGGCTACCTGCTCTTCAGTGCTGAGCCATCCAGCGAAGAGTGTCTCTATGATGCGTCTAGCAACGAAGTGAGAGGTGCATGTCAATGAGCATTCTCCCGAAATCTGATGATCTCTGGTGATAATGACGAGCCGTCACTGATACGATATGATCACTGATATGCTGAGATATCAGTGACATGATATGATAGGATTACTGATATGATAACTAAAGCTGATCTGTTGAGATATCAGTGATATAGTGTTTTGTACTGATATGATAAGATAGTGACATGACATGATATGATATCTGGTATGTTAAGTTATCAGTGGTTTTATATCCGCTATGGTAAGATATCAATGATGATGTGCTGAATATAAATCAACGATGATCTGATGATATCAATCAATCGTCAGTATATGGAATGATTTGGCGTTTGATGAGAAAACTGATGCTATTGTTAATGAATTTGATATATGATGTTGTCTTATTATTGTACATTGGCTTATCGTAATGTAATATTATTCGCTTTATCAACGCTGTACATATTATGAGTCATTGTTCAAAAATTTATTTTCAACGATACTTTTCACTGACCTTTTGAAATAACTTCATTTGCCACACTCAGTTAGTGTGTCTGTCACCTTTTTCGATTGGTTGTTCGTTCACTGGCAAACACTCTTATCGATAAGAATGATAATATATAAAGTATATTATCATCATTAAAGGTGTCATGTAAAGGTGTCGCAAGAGTTATTATTCTTACTTGGATATCGAGCGGTTGTTTCGTCAATCGCTGTGAGCAATCGGCGGAATATTTATTTTATTAGAGTTGTGATTACTTGTTGGATTGGTATTTGACTGCGTTTAATTATGCAAAGTATTCACGGCGACTAATTATTTACTCGGTTGTGTTCGTTCGGTTGGCCTGCTCGCCTAGCCAGCCGGGTGACGGCGTAAATTGTGCACGGAAACGCAAGCATTGTGGCCAGCAACGTTGCAAACGTTTGATAACCTGGTCAATCCAGGTATATTATCATCATTATTATCAGTATTATTGTAATTGTTATTATTATTATTCGTATTACCATAATCGCATTTCAATAGAAAATGATAAAGCAAAGATCAGATAATCCCGTAATGTAAAAATTTGTTTTATGAAAAGACTAGAATGAGAGATAGGAACATATCGAATACGAATTTGAATTAGCAATTGTGATTACGATGAAATATGATAAGAGTGATAAGAGTTCAAGGAATGACAACTGATAAGGATGGTGATAGTGATAAGATACTGACAAGCTGACTGACAATTGATAAGTCAATGTAACTTCTCGAGCAGACCGCAGTACTCCTTGGATTGTAAAAATCGAACATAAGGATCGTTCTTGAGCACCTGCTCAACGTGCTTGATCGCGTCATCGAAGAGCGTGCAATCCACATCTTTATCGTTGATTTTCTTCTCGATAAATTGACGCACACCAAACGGTAGGAACACCTGATATAAATCCTTTATTATCTACATTACTATTATATATGCATAAAATATATATCTATATTGTATATTATTTTAGATGGTGATATGTATTATATATATATACGGCTGCAACTTTCGCCGAATTTTTGAAAAACGCCTTCGGTAGATTTGCCAAACTATTGGCGGTTATCCTAGCATTCATGCAAATAATGCTGAATGGTTGGATCGGTCGTCCCTTGCCAGTGCAGTTATTGTCTGTCATAAATGCTAATAAGGTATACTTGGTAAGTTATAGCTTCTGTTTTTAAAAGATAACTAGCTTCGAGAGCTTATATCACGCGCTAGGATTGAACTGGTTATAATTTAGTGCAGGAATCATTAGCATGCCAATTACCATTCAATAGTAAATAATAATTTGTTATAATAACTATAATGATATAATAATAATAATAATGATATATAATAATAATAATAATAACAATAACATAATAGTAATAAGAATAGTAATTGCTGAAAAGATAGCAGCATGAGAAGTGACCTCAGCCAAGTCACCGACTAAGTATGACAAATGAAGTAACAAATGAAGTAACTCACCTCATTATGCGTTCCCTCTACGAGATATTGTTTCTGGATGTTACGGCCCATGTTCAGCATCGCCGAACTCTTATTCTTACACTGTCGATATTCAATGACTGCCTCCCAGAAGCGCAGATTCTCTTCGGCGTGAATATTACGCAGGAATAAACGGAAATAATGACGACCAATCTGAGATCACAATATACAGTGTTTAAGTTATTTCTATATAGTAGTAATTAGTATTTCTATTAGTATCTATATAGTAGTATCTATATGTTAGTAACTATATAGTAGTAATTAGTATCTATATAGTAGTAATTAGTAGTATATTTCTATCGTAGTATCCAGTATTTCAGTATATTTCAATATGCAGTATGTAGCATACATTCTCTTTATAGTATCTTTATAGTATTTTATGTAGTATTTTTTATAAAGTTTATATATTCCATAAGTTTAATCTATTATATCTAGATATTTATTCGATATTATTTCTGTATTCTATGCAGAAAAATATTCGAATATATAGAAATATAAGTCTGTTTATTCTGTTGCAGTTTATATTCTACTTAAGTGTATTTTTACAAACCATGATACATATAGTATTCTATAGGTAATATTCTATATATGTACTATTATATATAGTACGATTTCGTTTTTCATGTACTATTAGCTGTAGGATGATGTATAACTCAAATTTTTTATGAAATTAGTCAAATTCATTGATTTGTTGAGTTGGATACGTTTGTCAGTGAATTCATCAATCGGTTGCATTATGGTAGCAGTGAATTGATTGCTTAGCAGTGCGATGATAGTGCTTATCAGTGAACTGGTAATGATATGGATGATGAGTGGATTGGTGATGATATGGATAAGTGGATATGAAATAACCTGATTGCCGAGCAACGCTTCAAAACTAGTTGACCATTTTTCGGCGTAAGATCGAGGCAGTAATTTTTCTAAGTATGTCACGTAGACGTCGGATCGTTTGAATCTGGGGAATTGATCGTTTTCGAGCAGTCGCATCACTTCTTTGGCGGCAAGTGCGAACGCACCTGGGTCTGGGTCATCCAGCTGCGATGTTGCTTTGATCTTCTGTAGCATTTTTCTCTACTCACTTCAATTTCATATCATCCATAATCATGAAGTGATTATGACACTGATAAGAGTGATAAGGACAATGATAAGCGTAATAATGATAGTGAACTGATAAGAGATAATGATAAAAATTTGTTGGTCATTCGGACACGAAGTGGTTGGTTTGCCGCCGATCACTATGGGCGGGATTGGCAAAATGTTTGCTGGTGCTGCGATTAGTTTAATGGATTGTCATTCGGTTGTGTCTGATGATGCAACTTATTTATGAAGGATGATGTTGGGATAAACCGGTGATCTCTTGTTTATGGTTGCGGTTTCTTGTGTGTCTCTCTATAGTGCTTTGCATGTCGTGTGTTCTCTGGCCACCGTTGGCAACTCGTGACCGTTGTTTTGAGATCAGCTAATCTCAATCACTAGCTCAGTGTGGTTATATCAGTTGGTGTGTATTAGTCAGTGAGTGTGTTGTTCGTGTATCCAGTGTTGTTGTTGTGTATGAGCCATCATCCAAACTCAACCGTCAGTGTATCTTCACTCTACCCAACCATTACTATCGTCTTTATTTATTGTGTGGATAAGTCATATTATTAATTGTCGCCTTTGCACCAGCAATGCAAGTAACATCACGTACAGTGACAACCAACATCACAAACAATTTACAGCAACGGACATTTGCTATTGCTTGGTTGTGGAATGTTTAATGTGCCGATTGCTGTGGACTTATTCGGTTACATTAATTGTTTATTATCGATGCCGGAAGATTACTGATGTTCACAATTGTTGGTCGTTCCAAACAGCTACTTTGAACGACCGTTGGACGTTGCATGTTCAATCGATCAATCGGACTGTATTTTCGGGTACATTTCGGGTGCCCTTCCCTAGCAATCATTCGGCAATGTAGTATGGAGAGTAGCTTAAAACCTGCGTGCTCGCCAACTCAAGAATCAATAATCGAAGTTAGAATCTCATGAAGACATTAGCAGATGATTCCCAACGCTGTTATTGCTAGTTGCTTGGAAAGAAGTATGTCGAGGAAGGAAGAATGTGACATTAGTGATATTGGTGATAACAGAGAGACTTGAATTCGTAATGAGTGGTTGGATTTGCTGACTAAATTAATAAAGAAATCATTTAATTAATTGATTAAATGGACAAGATAATGATAATGGTGATAAGAGTGATAACGATGGTGATAACGACCTGCATAGCGACACTGCTAATGTTGATGTAAGGCGAGTACTTTTCGTAAAATTCATTAACGTACTGCTTCTTCTGTTGTGGGTCTTTCATGTTCTTGAAATCTTCGTACGACTCAATGAATATTAAATTCTCCTCCGCTAACGCGTCATGTAGAAACACTTTGAACAATTGACGACCTTTAAAGCAGTTATAATAATAATAATAATAATAATAATAATAATAATAATAATAATAATAATAATAATTATTATTATTATTATTGTTATTATTATTATTATTATTATCATTATCATTATTATTATTAGCAATTATTATTTTAACAATATCAATACTGATCTGTAATGATAGCAATTGATAAGTGATAACAAACCCTTATCATCTGAAAGCACATCCTGCAAGGTACCACTCGCCCAGGACGCGGCTCGCGGGTATTCAATACCAGTGGTAGACGGTAACGCCGGTACTATACGATCTGCTTTAGCATTCACGTCGAACATTGCAGTGGCCTTTAATTTTACAACAATAGTAATGGTAATAGCAATACTAACAACAATAGTAATAATATTAATAATAACACAAACAATAACAATATAAAATCTATAATATTCAATACCATATTGTGCGGCGATTGACGATTCAATGAGATATTATCACCGGTGGATTGATGATGCTGTGATGGGGTGGTTTTGGGTTGCTGATTATTATTATTATTATTATTATTATTATTATTATTATTATTATTATTATTATTATTGTGATTATTGTTTTTTAAAATCGATGAATCTGAATTGGATAAATGTGCTGACGGAGATAGAGCTGAAGACGAGTGAGTGCTGAATCTGAACAGAACACAAATTAATAAAGGCCAACTGATTGTGGCTCATGAATGTAAAATGCTGGCAATAACTGACAATGTTCAGTTAAATGATATTAAGTATGATATTATATTATTATTATTATTATTATTATTATTATTATCATTATTATTATTGTTATTATTACATTAATTATTTCTGTTAAATTATTAAATATACATATAAAATATTTTATATTTAACACTAATAAGATTGACAGACAGAAGTTAAAAGTTGAGAGACAGGAGTACTGAGTAGAATAGGACGGTGATTAGATTATCAATGAGGATGGGGTGAGGTTTAAGCATGGAAAAGTAGTGGTTGTGTGGGTGTTCCGAAGACAAGATTCATATAATGAACTACAATCAGCCCATTGTAACCTTAGCAACCTGGAAAATATCATGTACAATTACATTACGTTGCAGCAATGAATTGAATTTAATTGATGCTTGCTTGACTAGAGTGAATTGTATCGAATTTAGTTAGGTGATGGGAACGGGAATACGAATGGAAATTGAAGTCGGTGTTGTTCTAGACAGATTTTATAAGTAAATTAAATTGAACTTATTAAATTCAGCAAATTTATTAGGCATACATGCTAGTACATGGTGTATATTTGCTTGTATAGCAGATAGATCAGTGCTCCGTATGCTCAAGTGTTTGATAGTCTGGCATTCTCAAGAAATGGGTAAGTTCTCCCCTCCTACCCCCTCCACCCTTACTTATGGGGAGCCCTAAGCTAGACTAAGTAACTGTTGCTTTAAACTTTATCAGTTTATCAGACTCGCCACTTTATCAGTGACTGACGGTACCATTTAGACAGTAGGGGCAAGAATTAGTACCTGCTGGCCCCTGGGGGGGATATAGATGGTTGCGGGAGGTGTTTCTCCGGGTACCCCCCCAGGGGACTGGTGGAGTGGGGAGAAGGTTTATTTAGAGAAGTGGCTACCTAACGCATAGCTTTTGCTTCAAGCAATCAGGCACGGCACCTACAATGAATAGAGAAGAACAACACAGTTAAAACAACAAGCCTAAACCGAAGCGATGTTCCGTGATAGTGATGCAGTTAATGGTAACTTAACGTTGATGTGGCGTTGCCTTATTTGAAATTAAAAGGGATGAATATTAGACGTATTGTTTAATGTGTTACCTAAGCAACATCCAACACCCAATCATCAATACCACTGTCTCGAGTGAATACCTTCATATCTGTGATTCTCGTTAATCTAAGCCCTATTCACATTCATGTGCATACCTATACCTATACCTATAGCCATGCCTTGTATGTCTGCACTTCAGTATGTAAATTCATAGTATTTAACGCTTCATTAGTTGCAATTGTACAAAGAATACGGTACACATTGAAAGTACAGTGCGCAATACAGTGCATCTACAGTACACCCTGTATTAATTAGTAATAACCCGATAATAATTGCGATCTAATCGATCAGGCAACTATAAAAGATGCAAAGATCAACACTCGTTAATAATAATAATAATAATAAATATTAAATTTTAATGATCATAAATTACAGTAATAAAAGTTGATGATAACGAATACTAGCAACAATAAAAAGAACTAACCTTTCATCCACTTGTAATTCCCCTTTGAAATCGCGCCACATACATAAATAAATAGACAGATAGGTGCAGTTTGGAGTTAATATTGATAGTGATATGATATTATCAGTGATGATTGATAAGATAATTGATAAACGAATTCTTATAATAACAGTTGAATGAAGTTACGAGATTGATTTTTAAACAAGATTTATAACATTAAAACTAAAATTCAGTCAATTAAGTTGATTCGAGTTAAATAAATGTATTCAAACCGTACTATCGTCATTATCACTACTCTCTGCACTGATAAATATGATAAGATATTATCACTACTGATAAGGTTTGACGTAAACCTAAGCTTGAGCGTTTTTGTGATCAATAGCAACTGCTCGGAGATGCACATTTAACATGCCTTCTTGATTTTGTAAACCCAAATATTATCAATGAAATGTTATCAGTGTTATCGGTAAGGTTATCAGTAGTCACGGATATCACTGGTCAATGTTATGATAATGCTACCGATAAGAACAATGATAACGATGCTCTAATGCTTAGCTGTTATTGTGAGGCTTCGCTCCAATCAATTCATACAATTATTAATATGCTACTTCAATTGCGTTGATAAGTGCAGTGAAATGAAATAAAGGCAATGCTTTATTTATTATATGTAATAGTTTAATATAATGTTTATTGCGACAAATAATTATAGATGACATTATAATAATACACTGAAGCAATATGAATTTTAACATTTATCGATGAGATAGATTCCTCTTGTATCGTTCCGATTCCATAAATTTACCTATTATCAGTGATACGTTATCAGTAAGATTATCAATAAGTGCATAGATCACTGATAAGAGTTATGATAACGCTAATGATAACGATGCCTATGAACGGGAGCAATATGAAGCAAAAAGTTATCAGTCTTAACCAAAGTACTCGTATATCGTTTACATTTGATGAGTTTTATACGAGTAAGTTTATTTTATTCATTGTTATTTTATAGGAATAAACACTACCGAATAAACAATAATAATAATGGAATTATGATATATATATTGTATTTTATATATACATATAGTTTAATAAAGTATAAGCTTACGATAAAATTAAAGAGTATCGCGGATTATTTTGGTTACTAGTGACAACCGTGTGGAATATTATATCTATATACTAGATTGGATCAGATCGAGTTAGAGATAGAAATGAAAAGAAAAGAGTTCGTTGTTGAACAAGAGAGGTGAGAGAAAATGAGATGAGAAGAGAGTATTTTGAACTGAAGCAGGCAGCTAGAGATGAGGTGAGAGTGAATTCGCAAGTTAGAGTTCAGAGGTTTACAATTAGATTAATGTCTGTCTCATCATGGAATATGCCTCCTGCTTTGTCAGCATCCTTATCAATTATCAGTTGACTTGGCTTCGGTGATCGGTTCTTATCAGTAAGTGATAAGTATGATTAGTGTCTTATCATGAAACATATTCATCCTTATCAGTCCATATCCTTACCAGTTATCAGTGTAATCAACTCCAGTGATAGGCTCTTATCAGTAATTCACCAGTACGTTTAGTATCACTGTCGAAAGTGTAAGCCCACTTGATTGTCACTTGAATGAGATCTAACTTTGTCAAAGATTTTGCATAACCGACGCGTTCTGGATCGCGTCGAACTCACGCCCTCTGAACACATCAATCGCTAGCTCAAAGCCCAGCATCCTCACACCACTACACTATCGGCCCATTGCTCAATCATTTCTATTTGATTTAAGTACTATCTTCTTTGTATGCTCTGGCTTTTCGCGCTAATCGCGACTATCATATCATGAAATTAATCCGTCTTATCAGCATCCTTATTATTATCAATCGAATCCACTCCCGCAATCGGCTCTTATCAGCAACTGATAACTACGATCAATGTCTTATCATAGAATGTATGTTTCATTATCGGTCCAAGTTGTTATCAATTATCAGTACAATCAAGCGCAACGATCGGATCTTATCAGTGCTTCCTAAGTAAGACTAAAACCCCACCATGAACATCTTACGTATCATCTTGCTCAATGTGAATAATATACGTTGTTATCCCATAATTGTAAGCGTGCTTTGATTAATATCCACTTATGATGTCGTGTTTTTGTCTTTCAGTTGGTATCAGCTTACTGGCTTATATACTAGTGGTTAAGATCAGATTACGGTGATATATGTTGATGATTCAGAGTGAAGTTGATATGATCAATGGTTGGATCAAAGCTCAGTTTAATCGTTATTGGATCGATTAGA